>BGPR01013925.1:1929-40460 GCA_013235015.1 Araneus ventricosus | reverse complement strand
TCTTCGTTATTTCAAAATCGTCTGCACGTATTTAATAATTTTGGAACATTTAAAAATTAATAACAATCGAAGGGAAAATGTCAGAGAAATAAAATTGGAATCATTGAACAGGTACAAATTTGAACTTTAAGATGGTATAAAAATATTTTTTGTCGGACAGTTTGCTCTGAAGTTACGGCGGAAAAACGGTTTCGGTTAATTTCTAATTAACTGCCTGTTTAATTAACTTTTGGACTTAGAAAAGTTCATAAGTGTGTTCCCCTTGTCTTAAATAATAAGTGTACAAAATGTGGTTCAAAACCGTCGATTGGTTTAGGAGGAGATGTGGAACATAGCCACTTACATACCCACAATGACTTTTATTTATATTAAGATTTAACTAAACATGGCGGCACCAATATTTTTTAATAAATTTAATATAAAATAGCCAAAAAATATATTTAAAAAAGAGTTCCCATTTTCATTATTGATATTAAAAAATATCTCATTAACTTTAAAATTGTTTTGGGGTTTTCTACCTAAGTATTTGGTTTTAAACGTCGATGGAGATTTAAGTTCACTGTTCAAAATGGCTGCATTCATTTCCTGTGCTTTAAAGACGCATATTAAATTTGCCACTCACAATGTTTAATAATTTTTATTCTATTGTGTGTTAAGAATTTTGTGACTATTATCTCTGTAACCAGGGAGTTCTCTAAATGACTCCATTCTACTAATGTTTAAATGTTTCATGTCATAGGATTTTAGTATATGACAAAGTAAGGTTCGCACAATTATGTAGTTACCTAGATTAAATAAATTAATTTTTAAATCTAGAGACTTTCTTCATTTGAGTCAAGTGTCAATTTCTTTGTACAGTTTCAGATAGGCTGGTTTAATGTTATCTAGGTGATATTCGCCCTGCTGGGATGTTTATTTCTTTATGACTTCTACCTGTTGAATGACAATATGTGGGAATATAAAAAAATGAGCAAAGTACTGACTAGTAAATCTAGTATAACCTTCTGAGTAGAATGATAAGACATTGATATAGTAAAAAATTAAATGTCATGAAAACAGAATCACGACGTAAATATTGCAATATGTAGAAACAATGAAGTCATTGGCTATGTTTGTATTGATCAATATGTAATATTTCATTACTTTTGTAACATTATCATGAAGGAATTGACCTTTGCCTTCCAGCTTGCCAAAAAGGATTTTTTTTAAAATTTTGTTGAAGTCATTATATCACGGGCAACGCTGTGTGCGCACTGCTAGTATAAAGATATATCGAAGGTCCATACAGTATTTCGCGAACGAACGCCTTATTCAGAAAATTACGACCTAGGTGAGCTCGTTCACGGAGAGAATCCGTTCATTTCGACCCGTTCATTCGCGAACGATTCATCTCTCTCTAGTCTTTTCCCGTAAGAGGGATTGAAGTCCTAAGTGATTGGAGCAACGAATTTTACGAATGTAAAAGTTTTAGGTAAGTTTTTTTTTTACTAAATATTTTATTTGTACTGCAATTTGAAGTTACAAAGTGGGAATCTTTTTATTTCTTGAGTGGTTTCAGTATTTATTTATATTTTTTAAATATCCAGCATTAACAACGAAATGGTTTAAAAAATGTTTAGGGTTAGATATTGTACCACGTGCTTTTTATATTTATTTATTCATTTTCTTTTCACCTTGCTGATTCAGAATCTTAAAACAAACAGTTAAAACTTGATAATGTAATTGTTAATGTTAGATGTAAAGAATATAAAATATGTATCTTAAGAATCTATAATGTTATGAAAAATATTAATTTTTATTATCAAAAAAGTTTTTAACGGATGGTAATTCAGGGGTGAAATTCCTCCGCGGATCCGCGATTTTCCGCTTTTTTGTATATTTCTTTTTGACTCGCCTTTTTTTTTCTTTTAAATTTTCATATTCCGCCTTTTTTATTATTATTATTATTCTCTTCCGATGATGAGAAACCAAATTCTTCCGGCCCTCCCTGTTGGAAAGGGAGTGAACTGGAAGAAAATGACGTTCCAACACAGGGCTTGTGTCTCATTGTGATTGATCATGTGGATTGGAGGCAAGGTTTCAAGCTATTGGCCTTGGATTAGAGGGTTATTTTGTTATTTCTAAGAAATTTCTCCACACGTGTTTTTCTGTCACGTTTTAGACGATATTTTTTCTACATAATATTTATGACGCCATTTCCAGGGTGAGTAGCGTCATGAAGAGTGCTTAAATTTGAAAATCATTTTTAAGCACCTTAAAAGTGCTTAATTTTTTTTAAAAAAAAGGTCCTTAAAAAGTGCTTAATTTTCTTGAGAAGTGCAAAGAAAACATTCTTCTCTTTTTTTGTTTTGTTTCCCCAGAAGTTGAATACGATATCGAAAGCATAGTCATAAAGCTTTGTTTACCGGATGTATCTAGAAAGAAAACCGACGAAAGGAAAGAATTCGGGGAAGGAATCTGGGGTGAGGTAGATCCAGGGGTGTCAACACATGTTGCCATAATGCTTATAGTTTAGTCAACGGAGGCCCAAAATGGGGATGATAAAAACATTAAATCATATAGTTTTGAAAATTGGTACACATGTTCGTGAGGGACTCCTAATGAACATACCAACAGTCCCCTGTCCTGGGGGGGGGGGGAGGCGCTGGCGCCACCGAATTGGATTTTGACCCCCCCCCCTTTTTCAGTTTTTCTTGAGTATCTCGATAACTCTTCAGTTTTCAAATTACAATTGATTTAACAAATTAAAGAGGTTGAAATTCCTTATGAATATATGCTTTTATTTTTCTTCTAGCTTTTATAGCTTCTGAGGTGATGGGTCTCAAAGTTTGCTGCCATCTCGGATTTCATCCCCCTTTTTTAATTTTTCTTGAATATCTCGAAAATTATTCAGTTTTCAAAGCATATTTGCTTCAAAAATTAAAGAGCGTACAATTCCCTGCATATTCATGCTTTTATTTTTCTTCTAGCTTTAATAGTTTTTGAAATAACTTGTCTCAAAGTGGATGGATTTGTAACAAAATCTTAGTTTCCAGTCAACGAAGGGTTGTGAAAAAAACCCCATTAAATCGTATAGTTTTGAAAATTGGTATACATGTTCACGAGAGGCTTCTGTTGAACAAACTAAAAGTCCCGGTCCTGGGTGTACGGCTCGGGCCGCCATCTTGGATTTCATCCCCCCCCTTTTAAAAGTTTTTCTTTAATATCTCGAAAACTATTCAGTTTTCAAATTGCAACTGATTTAACAAATTAAAGAGCGTGAAATTCCCTACGAATGCATGCATTTATTATTCTTCTACCTATAATAGTCTTTGAGATAATGGATCTCAAAGTTTGCCATCATCTTCAATTTCATCCCCCTTTTTTCGCCTGTTTTGAATTTCTGAAAAACTATTTAATTTGCAATTACATGTAACACAACAAAGTAATGATGGTAAAATTCCCTACAAATACATTCTTTTAATTTTCTTTTAGTTTTTATAGTTTCTGAGATATTTAAGAAAAACTTAAAAAGGGGGGGGGATGAAATCCAAAGATGGTAGCAAACTTTGAGACCCATTACTTCGGAAACTATTAAAGATAGAAGAAACATGAAGGCATGTATTTGTAGGGAATTTTACGCTCATCAATTTGCTGATTACATCAAATTTGCTGATCGAATAGTTTTCGAGATATTAAAAAACACTTAGAAAAGGGATATGAAATCCATGATGGCGGCAAACTTAGAGACCCATTACCTCGGAAATCCTTAAAGCTAGAAGAAAAATAAAAGGATATTTTTGTCGGGACTTTTACGCTCTTTAATTTGATAAATCACTCAGGGGCAGGGTCTTTTGTACGTTCATTAGGAGGCCATCACGAACATGTGTACCAATTTCCAAAACTATACGATTTAATGGGTTTTTTTCAAACCCTTCATTGACTGGACTAGTAATTTCCCTTTTTAAGCTCCTTCTTACTTCAGCAATGGGCACCGCCGTATATTGAAATACTGGAACGATTATCCCGAAGGGGCAAATTAACTGGTAATTTCTTAATTTTAAGAAATGTTAAAAAAGGTAACATATTTTTATTGTTAATCTTATAAAAGTTGATTTAATTTTTGATATTGACAATTTGCGTTATAATTTTTTTTTGAAAATCAAAAATACAGCCTTTATTTTGCAATAGAAGACGTTGTGCAAGTCCGAAATAAATAATATAATTAAAAAAACAAATATTTAAAATTTAAAAAATATATGTTTAAAAAATTTCAATAAAAACTATGCATTATTATAAAACAGAAATCATATGCTTAGAAAATACGAGGGTCAACGTATTCATGCATGTACAAAGGTGCTTAATTTTTTTGGCTGAGGTGCTTAAAAAGTGCTTAATTTTTGCAGCAATTTCTCACTACGCACCTTGCATTTCGTTTCCCAGTGTTCGGCATAGCATACCGGAACGCGAAGTTCGTATGCGCTAAAGCGGGCCATTCATCTCAAATCCAAAATGGAAATTTTGGAACGCGGGAAAGAAAAAACAATCGCCAAGGTCGAAAATCTATGAAAATTAGAATAGAGGCTAGTAGAAGTCAGATTTCCAAACAAGCGGAAATCTGACAGTTCGTGCCCCAATTTTTTTTAAAGACCCTTCGCGTGGGTAGTCGGTACATCAAAGGCTTGATTGGATCGGGATCCTGCTTAGAGGGTAGCGATTAGCATATCTGAAATCCTCGGAGTGGGGGAAGAAAGAGGAGATCGAAGAGCAGCTGTAGAGAAGGGGAAAGAAGATCCCCCTTACCGCAAGCGCACTTTGAAACATCCAGTTCCGCGGTGAGCGTGTCGCACTTTGGAGCTACAGTTGAAATGACGCGCATGATTTTTCGACTCGAATGGGTGGGGGAAAAAACCGGTGTTGGGACGAATGGAATGGAATGAACAACAGATGAATGGAGTGTTTTATGTCTGTCTACGCTAAAGAGTTATAAAATTGTGATTTGTGTCATTAATATTTTTAATTATGTCTACGATAAGAACTGATATTATCACCCGTGAAAGCGCCGAGAATATTAAACATTTGGAGAAAGGTGTTAAAAATCAATGGAGATGGGAATGGCTAAAAATAGCTCAGAGAAGGATGAAAAAAGAGTTTTAGAAGAACTAAATAATGAATTGCAGCCAAACTTTTTAAAAATTAAATGCACTAAAACAAAACAGTGGTCGCTGCCAAACTATTAAATCTATGTTTGAAAACATGACACGAAAAAATAAGCTTGTATAAAAAGAACTATTTGAATTAACTAATTCATGGCAGTTTAGAGGTTAAGGCATAGTTAATTTGTGATTATTCATAAAACTGACATTTATGCAGGGCTTTTGTGCCTTTTTCTTTTATAATCCAAATTTGATTTATATATTTTAGGTTTATTATATGTATTTTATAAAAATTATTAATATTTTAAAACATTATTTATTAATTGTATATATTTTAAGAAAGTGAGTAAAAAACATTGATTTTATAATGTTAAAAATAAGTATTTGTAATTGAAAAAATTCATACATGGCGGTAAGAAAGACCATATTTTTTTTGGTGATGAATAAATCATTCATTAATAAGTGTTTACTTATCTCTTCCTTAATGCATGTCTCTACTCACGTAAAAATGTAGCTACTCTCACTCTCGTGAATTTTCCTCTTTTTTGTATCTTTGCTGTTTTCACCCCTGGTAATTGCTGAATAATTTGATGGAAAATCTTACACATCAGTTATTTTCTACAAAAAGAAATTATACTACAATGCCACATCGATTTTAGTTTATTGTTACTGCATCTTGTGTACTCAAATAAAAAGCAAAACTAAACTAGCTGATTTCTATAAATTTCAAATTTGTAGATTAAATCGAAGAAACTGATTTCTTTCATAAGAATGATTATAAATTTATATCCGGAAGAAATGTTTGTATTTGATAAACATTAATGAATTATAAGTGAAAGAAAAAGCACAGCTTCATCTCTTTCTTTTATTTGTTTATTAATTTTTATTGTAAAATCGACATTTCGAATTTGAAATTTTTTGATTCTGCAGACATTTCAATTTAATGTTCTAACATAATTATGCTATTTATTTGCATGAGGCTCGTCCATCGAGCCGCAGTGCCCCTCAAAATTATTTTAAAACCGGTATTTTCTTTGTATTCTAATGGGCCTACTTTTTTCCCCTTTAAGAGTTTAATGATAATCGAAAATTTAAAAAAGTAATAAAAAAACGTAAGAGAAAGCACGAAAATCAACTCAAATTAAGAGAGAGACAACCAGAACTGCAGAGGGTTTTGCCCTCCTGAATGAAATCCAGCGCATTGAGCTAATGTGAGCTTCCTATCTGGAAGGAAAAAAGCTACCCTTCTTTCTCCCACTGAAATTAGAACCTGATATCTGTGGCCTTTTTAAGCTTTCTCAATAGTCTAGTCGTCAAGTAGTTTTTAAACCAAATTTGTAGGAATTGTAATTTTTGGTTCCTTTATGTTTTCTGTGGCCTCTGATTACAAATCTGAGGTTTGCCACCAGAAAATTATGTAGTAATTTTAGTTCATCCAAAGAACATGAAAAAATGTTCTCAGTCTAATCCCTCAAACTATAAATTTTTAGTATGTTATCATTTTCCCAAAATAATCAGCATAAAATTTCCTACAGCTTATGTCTAAACAACTTGCAGCACTGTTTGTATCTGTGCTGTCCAGCGCCACGCCTCTTTGGTATATTATCACAAATGAAACGATATCTCAAGAATTCTTATTCTGATTTTTCTCTGAGATCAAATGAGAGAGATTCAATGTTCCATTTGAAAGATTGTAGTTTTACTTCCTCAAAAAATAATTAACGCCAGAATGAAAAAGGGCGAAATAAATTAGCTTAAAATTCTAGCTATCGTAACGTAATCCATTTTAAAGACGAAGACCGTAATTTGACATTTCCTTCAATGATGTCTTTGACCGATTTTAAAGACCTATGATAAATTATCCGCGTTTTGTACACCAAGAATTACGTTAACCAGTTAAGAATATTTAACTGAATTTAATATTTACCACCACATCACAATTCTAAATTTCATTAGAGAAAAGATGGATAGTAAACGACGAAATATAGCAAATTTCTAAATTATCCTCCTCCATTTTATAAACATTAACTCTACGAATATAAACTCCAGTAAATTCTCAAACGGAATCAACTCTGCCTTTTGATCTTAGAAAGGTATTTGAAAGAGCGAATTCCTTCTCTAAATATTTGAATTCAAAACATAGTACTGTTCAGCAACAGATCCTTAGGACTACCACTTTGACGATTTTTTACACCGGAAGGGGTGTCGCAATGAGTCATATGAGCGCATTCCAGAGTTCTTGCTTAACTTGATCTTGACTTGTATCTCCGAGAGATAAGTGATTTAGGGATTTTAAGCAACAAAGGCTGTTATTCCTAGTTATTAGCGTTTTGACGCATTTTCCGTTTCTCATACTGATGAGTCTAAAAAAGCAAAATAATTTTATGTTATACGTATAATTTATTAAAACCACAATCCAAAATATTCTCTAAATAATTTAAAGACTTGATTAAGGCAAAAATGTCTAATTATTCATTTTAAAACGCAAATTTTAAAGACTTTAAAGATAGTACATCAAAATAGCAAACCGCTTGCGGGTTAAAAAATATTCATTCCAAAATCTGCTCTAATCTGCTTAAAAAATCAAGTAAAATTGCCGTCAGGAGATGGACTAGAAAATTAAGCCGATACAATTGGTCAAGAAAAGAAAAAGAACCCTCGTAGAAAGGCCTCCATATTCTTTTTAGTTCTTGTTATACCACGCTCAGTAAATGTAAACATCACCCTTCCCTTCTTCACTTTCCCCTATTTTGATGAAAATAACTCCGGTTCTGCGCGTCGCAAAAAGCGCAGAGGGTTTTGAATCCGTTGCTAAGTATCATTCTAACAGATAAAATAGATTAAATTAACAGATAATTAAAAATTACGTGTGGAGGTCAGGGCGGATTATCAAGTAGGTTGCTTCAGGGGGCTGCAACCTTGAGACCTAAGGCACTGGCAGTGCTTTTCAGGGTTATTTAATTTTGAGTTCTCTGATTAGCGAGGGTCATGTATTTGGACTACCATATTAAAATTAAGTCTTTAAATTTCTGTGATAATTTTTCTTGGATTCTTTTTTCCATTTTTCAAAAATCAATTGTAAATCAGTGAGGTTCTTTTTGATATTCTGACAAATTTACATCTAAACAGCCTTGAAAAATATGTATCAATAGTTTTTCTTTATTTACCATCTTTGTTTAAAATTACTCCATGATCGAAGTGGTATGATGCAAAAGAAAGATTTCATCTATCTATTCCCCATATGAAGTCTTACAAAGAAGAAGGATGTTCAAAAAATGCTGCCCTAGGTTTTGGGTAGAGTGTCTCACGGTTTAGAGTTCCCTGAGTTCGAAAAACACCATTTCTGGAACCTCATGTCTCTTGTATTAGTCCTGGCAATAGGAAAAAATAGAAAAAAAAATGGTGTAGTTTTGAATTTTGCACAGTTGTTGGGATAGTGTCCATAAACATACTAAAAAGTCCTCCTGCCCCGTGGGGGTAATACGGTGAGGGTACAGTAGAAATGATCTGTGGAGGAAACGATGAGGGGAGGGAAGTGAGACGACTGCCTCAATACGTATTTGTCTCCCCCGCACCGACATCACCACTACTCTCAACACATACAACACTACGTTTATAAAATATTATATAGGCATGGGGTTCAGGATTGCCGATTTACTGGCATTTTTATTGATTTTACACATTACAAAAGAATTTCTGAAAATACCTCACTTCTTTCAACTCCCATATTTTCTAAACAATTGATGCTAAAATAAAGATGTAGTAATTTCTTGAGGGAATGTAATGGGTAGTTTATTTTAGTAATTGAGAATTTGTCTAGAACTGCCATAGTTTTCAGCGATATTTACAGAAAACTGAAAAACCCTTTAAACCCCCTGTACCCCCCGCGTAACCCCACGGGAGGGATTTGTAGTTGTTTATGGATACTATCCCCAACAACTGTGCAAAAATTTCAAAACTACAGCATTTTTTTTTCTATTTGTCAATCTTGGCTCGTTGTTTTTAAGCTGACTGGCTAAAAACACAACAAGCTAGAAGGGTGAAATTGTTATACGGCCTCTCCACCAAAACTGTAGACTCTCTATCTAATTGAAAAGACGTCCACAGCCTATAGAAGTCTGACATGTTTGTTTTCCACCGTAAACTATAGTAATCCAACATTGTATCGAGAGAGAGAGATAAAAATTTGAATATTGATGTATTGAAGTGTCAGTAGGGATGTAATTAGCCCTTTGTCGAATATTCGGCTGGCCGATTACTAAGCAGATATTCGGCCGAATATTCAGGATAATAATTTTTTTGAAATTGCTTTTAAATAACATTTAAAAAAAGAATATTGCAGAACTGTGATTCAGTAAATTTATTATCAAAAATATCTCCAAATCTACCCAGTTTCCTAAGTGCATAGCGCTTAGCAGTCATTTAATAAAGCATTACGACACTACATGCAAAGACTGAATTTGGACGCAAGAACAATACCTTTTCTGACTTTCAGGAAGAAGTCCATTTGCTTTTTGTTTCATAACACATATAATACAAAAAAACTAGGGATGTAAATGAATATTCAGTATAGGCCTATCTGACTTTTGTTGAATCATTTGGTCTGGCTGAATGCTGTAAACAAGATAGGCAGAATTCAGGATAAACTGTTTTTAAAAAATGCTGTTTTAATATATTTAACTAGTAGTATGCGCACGGGTGTTTCCTTGTGAATCAGGACTTCAACAAAATGAAAAAGAAAAAGAAAAGCCCAAATGATTACGAAAAAGTTTTGAAAACAAAAATCAAAACAAAAGATACTTTATTATTTATTTTCCCGCTATTTTTTTTCAGTCGATAATACAGATAGTAAAAAATTGCAACGTGAAAAAATTATTATTCCTGCTAAGCAAAGTATGCGAGATGAATAAATAGGTTAAGATATGCTGAAATAATAATCGCGAGTTATTCAGTTGAAGGTCATGAGTTTATCCCTACGCGTCCGCCAACTCAAAATTGCCAGCAACGTTCGAAGAAGTGCGCCGAGGAACTCGATCGAGAAAAAATAACTCAACGGCTCCAGAAAAAAAATTAATTTGAAAAAACTGGAAAGATATTTTAACGTTCTTGTTTTAAATCTGATCAGAACTGCTTCGTTATGTTGAAAAAAATTGAAAATAATAGTGTTATTAAGTCGGATGCAACAAATTAGAAAACAGTATTCAACATTTAGATGCCAAAACTGACTATTTTTAAAAAATTTTCAAAATTCAGTAAATACGTTAGGAGTTCAAAACTAACTCTCATTAGAACGGAAATCGCGTTCTTTCCGATGGTGTATCTATTTTTATGTACAGTTATCATGAAATCATGCTATTGAGAAATTATAAAGAAAAATCACCCAAAATAACAAACAAAAGATTAAATAAAAAATTTTCTATATTAAATTCTTAAATTCTCGGCTTCATAGTGTGCTAGTTCACCATTACGACTACTCTGATTCCAAATTTAAGTGCTATAAAATGCGATAGATTCGTCTGACATAGCATGCACACACACACACAACACAACATGCCTTTATAAGATATAGATTGTGAATACTTGCAGAATTACATTCCAGCCACATTTGATAGTAATACAAAATCTAAACATCCATCCAATTCCATGTTGAATAGCATATAAGTGTATTTAATCGAATGTCTACTCACCTTTAGAATAAAGTGAAGATAAAGGAGAAAACAAAATGGAGGAATCTTGCCTTGAACATTGTCAAAGGATTCTGCTTTTTGTTTCACATCTTAACAATGTGCGAAAAGCCAGATGATCTCTCCATTTTGTTTTTTCGCCTTTCTTTTCTTTGATCTAGTATCTGTATTGAATTTCATATTGCAGCTAAGGATTTGCGCTTTACTAATACGATGCATTTTAAGATTTATATTTAATATGTACTACGTATATTTGCTTTTATATGCTCTTTTCATGGCAATTTTAAAAATTTTGTTTCACCATTTTAGTCTATTCTAGTTTAATTTCTTTAATTAATCTTGTTTCTGGTATAATATTATCAACAATTTACAATGTGTGACTGACAAGGTTAAAAGTATATTTTACACTAGCACCGGTGATGAGCCTATCATGGTCTCTTCAAATGGATTTTGAGAGAAAATTCAATACAGAGAAATAAATCTCATCGCAAAAAACAGATTGGATCGACAAAGGTTGAGCATGTATCTTTCAGCGCCTATCGCTCAACAAACTATTTCGATAGGGGAACGACTTTAACTGGCATTTCATCAGAAATGTTGATGAAAAGTCATATTTTGTTGCGGTAATATTAAATGCCATAATCTTATAGAATAAGAAAATTGAGAATTTTCTTTTTCTTTCACATACAAATCCTTTATTTCAGGATTTTGAACACAAAACCCTCTAAATATTTCCTTTTCAAATGTTATATGCTGCAAATAGAAGACATTTCCGAATTTTTGATCAGAATTTAGTTCGTCATCCTCAAAATATTCTTTTGAATTCCAAGAAACTGTGTGCAAAACTTAGCGACATTCTTAAAATACGAACAATTTTGGAGTTAATATGATACAATGGTTCACAATATGTTGTGAGAATTGCGTAACAACAATGTATATCCTACACATCTTTACAGTACAAATCTGGTTACAAGAGCATTTAGAGGTCAAAACCAGAAATTGCTGAGATGAAAAGAGATTTGGCTCTCTGTTCCACAGAAAGGTGATAATGATTTGAAACGTTCAGTAATGATTTAATGAATAGGAATCAATACCTTACGTGTATTTTCGTACAAAATTACGTATATTCGATCAAGATATAAAGGTAAAATCGCAAATTTTTTCCGGCATGCTTTCTGCTTATAACATGCAGAATTTTCAGCCAAATATTACAGAAAATTTAGAATACATAAAATACCAGCAAAACCTTTATGTAAATTATAAATTCTACTGAGTATCTGAGGGAATATACACTTGTATTAAATAATATTTAATCTGCATGTGCTAAAAATGGCATTATTTTCTGTCAAAGTATCAAAGCCAGATATATAGGCAGTTATATAAAAAGTTTTCGCGAATACCATTAATCATTCAGAAAGGTATAGGCATTGAATGAAAAGGGAAATTTCAGTTGCTCGATTAAGAGAAGCTAAAAAAAAGAGCCATTGTTCTGAACTCGGTAAGACGCGCTGAGGGTGTTTGACGTCCACGCCTCGAAAAAATTAACCTGCTGCGTCCCCTATAAATCTGAAGTGATTGGGTACATCAGTGCCTCTCAATCCATTTTCTACCACATGTTCCATACGAAAGGAATCGAATTCCGGAATATTTTTCTTTTATAGAACGATTTGGGGTTTCGATTGACTACCACCTCGAAAATTAACCTCTGGCTGCGTCCCCATAACTCGAAGTGATTGGGTCTCAGTACTCCTCAATCCATTTTCTACAGTTCCATACGAAAGGGACGAATTTCGGAATATTTTTTCTGTTCCTATAGAATGATTTGGGGTTTGCTGACACCCCACGCTGAAAAATTAACTCGGCTGCTCGTCCCCATAAACTGAGGTGTTGGAAGTACATCAGTACCTGCCTCTCAATCCATTTTCTACACAAGACCATACGAAAGGGACGATTGAGATTATTTTTCTGTTCTAGAACGATTTGGGGTTTGTTGATCAATCCCACGCCTCGAAAAATTACACCGGCTGCCGTCACCCATAAACTGAAGTGATTGGGCATACCTGATCATACCTCGCCTCCTCAATCCATCTTCACACGTTCCATGAAAGGGACGAATCAAATATTTTTTCTGTTCTATATAGAACGATTTGGGGGTTTTCTGACACCCCACGCCTCGAAAGATGTACAACTCGTGCCGTCCCTTACATAAACTGAAGTGATTGGGCAAGACATCAAGTACCTGCCTCTAAATCCATTTTCTAACACGTCTCCACACGAAAGGGACGAATTCGAATATTTTTTCTGTTCTATAGAACGATTTGGGGTTTGCTACAGTCCCCACGTCGAAAAATTAACCGGCTGCCGTCACCATATAAACTGGAAGTGATTAGTATCAGTACCCTTTCCCTCTCAATCCATTTTCTACACGTTCCATACGAAAGGGACGAATCCAAATATTTTTCTGTTCTGATGAACGATCTGGTTTGTACAACCCATCCGAGGAATAACCACGCTGCCGTCACCCATAAACTGAAGTGATTTGGACACTGGCACCGTACTCGCTCTCAATCCATTTCCACTGTCTCCATACGAAAGGACAACCCAAATATTTTTTCCTGCTATAGAACGATCTTGGGTCATTGGATTGACCATCAGCTGAAAAACGAATTACGCTGCCGTCCCCCAATAAACTGAAGTGATTGGGTACATCAGATCCGCCTGCCTCAATCCATCTTTCACACGTACATACGAAAGGGACAACGATTTTCTGTTCTGAGAGGAACGATTTGGGGTTCTTCTGACACCCACGCTCGAAAGGACAATAACCGGCTGCACGTCCCCATAAACTGAAGTGATTGGGTACATCGGCATCTGCCTCTAAATCCATTTTCTACACGTTCCATACGAAAGGGACGAATCGAATATTTTTTTCTGTTCTATAGACACGATTTGGGCGTTTAAGGACACTCCCACGTCGAAAAATTAACCGGCTGCCGTCACCCATAAATCTAGCGATTGGGTACATCAGTACCATTGCGCTCTCAATCCATTTTCTACACGTTCCATAACGAAAGGAACTTTCCAAATATTTTTCTGTTCATAGAACGATTTGGGCTCTGCTGACAACCCACGCTAGGAAAAATTAACCCCTGCCGTCACCCTATAACTGAAGTGATTGGCAGATACATCAGTACCTCCTCTCCAATCCATTTTCCACACGTTCCATACGAAAAGGGAGCAAATTCCTAAATATTTTTCTGTTCTATAGAACAACGATTTGGGGTTTCTGACACCCCACCTGAAAAATTAACTAGTGCCGTCCCCCCCATAAACTGAAGTGGATTGCAGCACATACCTGCCTCAATCCATTTTCTACACGTACCATGTCGAAAGGGACGAATCGAGTATTTTTCTTTCTATAAGTAACGATTTAGTTTCGTTGACAATCCCGTCACCCCGTGTTGCATTCCTAGCGCGCATACTCCGGTTAAGTAAACAAATAACATTAGTCATTAATGTTTGGTGCTGACAACCCCATGTACAGTCTCCGTGTTGCATCTATACCGCGCATCCCTCCCGGTTAGCAACAAATAATATGCTCATTAAATTGTTTGGGGTGTGCTGACACCCAGCGTGCGTTCTCGGTTATCTCTATAGCGCATCCTCCCGGTTAGTAACAAATAACTTTATGTCATTAAATTTTTGGGGTGTCCTTAACCCATGCGCGGTTCTCGTGTATCGTATCTATAGTGCATCCTCCGGTTAAGTAACAAATAACTTATGTTTAAATTTGGGGTGTCCCGATACTCCCATGCGCACGTCTCGTAGTTACATTCTATATCCGCATCTTCCCGGTTACAACAACAAACTTATGTCATTGAAATTGTTTGGGGTGTGCTGGATCATCATGCGCGTTCGTGTTGCATCTATACGCAAGTCATCCTCCTGAGTTATGTAAAACAAATAACACTCGAATCTTAGAGCTTAGTTAATGCATGTGTTAGATAAAAAAAAAATGAATTTTGATGAATTAAACTTCCCTTTGCTCTTAAGAAGATCACAGCACTTAACAAGCAACTTTAGAATAAACAAAAAAATGGGAATTTTAAAATTTCAAATATTAGAATTCACCTTTCCGTTGTATAGCTACATGAAAAATGTTTTGATTTTTTTTGGCTTACCCTACTGTATAATTCAATTTTATTGTTTTATTTAATCAGCTATATCAGTCATATTATTAATTTATAAAAACAACTATTTCATATAATAACTCGTTGAAAGCGTGGAGTTACAATTTATATACACATACTTTAATTGATTTCTTCCAGTTAGTTCATGGAAAACAACTGGGCTTATATGAAAGAACTCAATTTATAAAACTTAGGTAACTTCTATATTTTCTTTTCCAGAGACTGTTCCAGTGAAAAAATTTTCTTCGGTCACGTCATATATTCCATCCGGCTGAAGAAGAGAATGACTTACAAAAAGATATATATTTAAAAAAAAATCCACTTACTATTTTTGGTTTCTAAGAAAAATGTCCTCTTTAATTATTAGCTGTCTCTTTGAATAAATTCATCCCATAAACATTAATACAAGAAGAAGCATCATGGCTTTTGAACTTCTGCCATCTCTACAATACATATCTGCTCGTAAGGGGTGCATTGAATATCATAATGACTATATTATCCAGCTCTGTGAAGAATCATATTCTGGAAGATCTAATTATGGCAGGTCGTTATTGCATCTGTAAAATGCAAGAACAGTGGATAAGAAGTAAAAAAAAGCAAGAAATATCTATTCCAAACGTCCTTCAAAAATACTTGAAAAGGAATCGCCAACATCTTTCAACCACTAGTGATGAAATTAATCTGTTTCTTGAACCATTTCCTCCCTCTAAAATTATCAAACATGTTGAAAAGAGTCAACATACGAATATTTGTGTTGGAAATCGAAGAACTATCGAAGAATCAAAGACGGCAAAAAGCAACTCGTACGGAAACGAAAGCATCGATAAGAGAGCTTGATTCGTTATGGCCTGCATTTATTTCCTGAGAATGATGTACTAACTATGGCTACATATGCTCGGAGTATGACAGACAGGAGCATTTTCGCATAGACTCTAATACTATAGCAGTCCTATTTGGATCAGATGGTTGAGAAAAAATGGCGCATCTCCTTGACTCGATGCGTCACGGAATGCTTACGATGTTTTGACTTCCTAGAACAATCTTTCGTGATAATACACAGATAATGCTGTCGCGTAAGACTGAGCTCATTTTTATTGCGCTGAATACTTGATAAGAGTTTTTTTCTTAGGATTCTTTAGCAAGCATGCTTGATGATTTGCGCCTGTGTTACACCTATTGCAGAGACTGAGCGAGAGCAAAAAATCTTTCCATCAAATTCAAAAAAAATAAATGCGTGCTGTGTTGCTACTTGCATGGGTTACTTGTAAACAAGTCTTTCTGACGATGAAATAAGCAACAGTGAGAACATTAACGCCTTATTGTATTGAAGGTACTCTATACATCTTTTTTGCAAAAACTTTGCGAGCTAAGCAGGATTTCGATTACTTGCAACTTTTAAAGACTTCCGGAATGCTCCCGGTGAAGATAAGGAGAAGATTCGAAAGAAAAGTTGAAGCCCATTCTCCCTCGCAGCGATGAGTTATATGATGAAAAACACATTGCCACTGAGGAATTTCTTGATGGAGTGTTACAGCTTTGTAACTAGGGCTCCTCCCATACTACGATAATAAAATCATAATTGTTCGCAGTTCTCATGGTTGGCTAAATCTCTTGCTGGAAATAATGCAAACTCATGCATTTTACGTAACTATACTAAATAAATATTCTGAACACATTGACATTTATCTTTCTTTTAAGTAAAATTAGCTTATATATTTGAGATTTTAAATGTCATGGATATCACCTGATCTATGTAATAGTAATTAATCAGTATTCTTATTTGAATATCAAATATCAATAAATTGATGCTGCAAATGTTAGTTTCATGATGCAAATATAATATGGAGGTTGAAGTATCGATAACTTAAGACATATAAAAAATAAGTAAATATCCACTACAATCTTATTCTCTAGTAGTTCAATAATGAAACATTATTATGCTTTGAGATAAATTTTAAATACTATCATCAGTCATTATCCAAAGCATTAAAAAAACAAAGGTAAGTAAATAAAATCTTCATTCTGTTTCAAAAAAACTTTATTAACCCACTCAGCTCCAAACACGAAATAACTCTCGTGGAACTTTTTTTTATCCTAGCTGGCAGTCTAAGATAACTTCGTAAACTTTTCTAGCATCGCTAGCGGTAGCTTCAGGGCCTCCCTGAGAGAAAAAAAAAACAGTTTTATGGGCCATGGACTATTATGGTTTTCGCCATTACGACTCACCCGCCAAGCTGATGGTCTGGTTTCTGCTGTTGGTCGTTGTATACATAGAGCACACCGTGAGTGATACACTCGCATGGTCTTTTGAGACTAAATACTGTTTAAATATCTTTATTTAACAAAGGATTACTCCAAAACAGAATACAGCATCAACCCGACATTGCCGGAGTAATTTATTTCTCTTTATTAGCTGTATTTTTCCGAGTTATACCTGTTTATTTCAAGTACATTGCTCATAAACGCCAGACTGTAGAGAGAAGCAACACTGATTGAGGTTGAAATAATTCCGGCTTTTTTGTTATTAATATATAAATGCTTTGTTTAGCGTAAATTTCTTGCATGTTTTGGATTTATATATAAAAAAATCCGTCTTGTCTTCCTCGAATTTGTGTGTGTTAGTTTTGCTGTATGTCATCTCGCAGAAAATGTTTCACTTTTATTATAATATATATTATATTCCAAATTATGTTATAACTCGGAAAATATTACTTAATAAAGAGAAATAAATTCTCTTAATGCTCACATGAACTCTAGGATGACGATGTATTCTGTCTTTTCTATCCATTTCTTTAAAATACATGTATAAAAAAGCAAAAGAAACAATAATTTATAATTTTTAATAAATGCAACTACTGGCGTTAATTAAGTCTGAAAAAAATTAACATTTCTAAAATTTTGCGACAGTTATTCTGTTGTATTGATTTGATTTAAAAATTGAAAATTAAATCAAGTTATTAAATGCGTGAAAGATCTTTATGATGCCATTAATGTTTTGACCAGGGTTATGAATTAGATAGTTTTCATTCTTGAAGAAGTGCATAGAATGATACAACTATAACAAAAAATGTTTCATTTCAAGCCAAATAAATAAATAAACTGGGAAATCCCTCAGAAGTATAGTTCATTTAAACGTACATTTAAGCAATTATACACAACTAACTCTGAAAAGGCAATTCTAAATAGAGAAAAAAGCTGCTCTAGTGTTTTTTGGGAAACTCTGGATCTTTACTCTTTTCATTTATTTTATTTTTTAATCACTTATTACTGTTGCTCTACCCCACATTGAAGTAATGTGATATTTCAAAAAATTCTTGGCTTTACTATGGAAATGATGGCTATTATACTATTGTTTTGAAATGGTTTAAAATATTTAAACCAAAGGAATTATTATTACGTAAATGGTTTTAAAATTTTTTCTATAATAATGAATTTTTCATGTGAAATGTAAAATGCTAAACTGAGTTCTGAAACATATATATAATCTTTTCTCTCTCTCCGGCTGTTCCAGGCCCATAGAATGAATACTGTCGTGGCGGCCCCTGGAAAGCTCCGCATTTTGGCTGTTGAATTTCCATCCTGAACCACATGCATACTAGTAATGGGGAGGGTTGGTCTGTCCACGTAGAACCTTCCATTGTGTTTTGCCACCCCGCAGTTGGAAGGATAGGGATTGCAAGTTTGCTTGGGGGTTTTGACTTCTGTGCGACGGATACGTTTCTTATCGGAATTTTCTGCTAATTCATTGAAATAGTAATAACAGCTTTCTTAGCTTCTGTTGGCGGGAGAGGATGGGTACTATATTTTTTTTCAATAGCTATGTTTCTGTTTCAAAGCATAAAATGGCGAATGACGGAATAGTTATTTTCGAGACCTGCTACAAAAAAAATACGGAACCAAAATAAAAAACTGCTCTCCACCGACTAAATAGTTTCCTAGATTATTGTCTGTTTTATTTCTAAAGCTAGTTTTAGAACTATTTATCATGAGACGGAATTTACTATTAAAATTTTACCTACTATTAGGTACTTTCCCGTTAAAGCCATACCAGCTTTTAACAACGAGAAACTGTGTTCTCTGTATTTTTTTAACGTTGCATTATAATTCAGATTTAAATTGTGAAAAACTGAAATTAGAATAGTTATAACGTGGATTTATTATATATATACGATGTCGTGAAAAATCAGAATGCTATGAAAACTGTTAATGCATGTTTTATAACATATTTTATATTAATTTTACTACATATTTATACAGTAGTTCCCTTGAAATAATTTTTATTTAGGTCATACAGTAACTGTTAGCTTTTCTGCTATAATTTGATGTCACTGCTCCTTGTTCCTGATAAGAACCAATAAAATATATTTTCTTGAACTGCGTTAGTTTGAATGAACCAAACTAAACCATCGTAAATGCCGTTGATATAATTCTGCAATGAGCTAAGATACTTACATATCGTAAATTAATGCCAAAATTTAATAATCTTGAAAATAGTACCTAACGCAAATTCCAAAAACAAAAAGAGAACGTGCTAATATAACTGAATGCAATACTGATACAAAATACTTTGTGAAATTAGCAGTTAATGAACATTATATAATCAGACTTCTAATGAATGTCAAACTAATGAAACTGTTATCATAATTGTATGTACAAGGCAATGAAGTTGAATCATCATTCTAAAAAGCAAAATATAATATAAAAATATGGTATTTATTGAAAAAAAATGATTGTTGCAATGAGAAAGGAACTAAAAGGATCACCCTATTCATTCCACAGGAATGTTAGTTATTTATCTGCTTCTTTACTATTCAACTTTTAAAAGAGAAGCAGTGCATAACATCATAGAATATCCAATGTTTATTCGTTATTATGAACACTTTTTTGGTATTA
This sequence comes from Araneus ventricosus, assembly GCA_013235015.1. Taxonomy (NCBI): domain Eukaryota; kingdom Metazoa; phylum Arthropoda; class Arachnida; order Araneae; family Araneidae; genus Araneus; species Araneus ventricosus. The sequence continues at coordinate 20,558 of BGPR01013925.1, read as the reverse complement.
TTTACTTGAGAACAATTTGAATATCTGTCTGATAGAAAACATTTTTGGAGCCATAAGCACTTTTGTATTTTATGCCAAAAAATGAAATGTTTTACGGTTTACGCAAAAATGCTGTTTAGCGCCTTAGATCCGTCCGTAAGGTTTTAGCGCCTTTCGTTTCTTCTTCCAACATCCCGTGTTTAGAAAGTTGTTTGTAGTTACTTGTATGCAGATTGTGTTGTTCGTTTTTCTTAGATTAATATTGTTAATATATTACAAGTGAGTAGGCGGTAGCTTTAGTTGAGTTTGATTAGTTGAGTTTGTTTATTTGGGGCCGTTCAACATAACGTAAGCATACAGGTTTGTAATTTTGACCCCCCCCCCTCCCCCCCCCCTTGTCAGCAAAATAAGTAAATCGCAAACCCCTCTTATAATTACGTAAGTAAATAAAACCCGTTTTTTTTTTTTTTACAAAACCTATAACAGTAATAATCTAAAAATTTTAGGACTTAATTAACAAAAAAACTCTAACTCGGCTTAAAATGAAAAAAAAATCATGTTTAATTTTCTTACAATTTTGTTAAGGAAAATTTCTTAGTTTATCACAATTTTAAAAGAACATAGCTATATTTTAAATTTAATTTTGCACATGCCCATCATCTATTCAGATGCTGACCAAGGTTGCTCAAGCCATTTTTCCATATCTGTTATTATATTGCTTCCCCCTTCTGTTACTACTTCATCGCTTTCCTCTCGGAAGGAATCTTGATAAACTTCTTCTTCGTTAATTTTTCAGAATTGCCCCTATACTTTTTAAGCATGTGACAAAAGGACTAAACTTTTAGTAATCACTTTTATATCAAAAACGTAAGTTGTTATATAAAAGTAAATGAAAACTTTCTTTTCCAATAAAGCTCAAAACACTTTTATAACTGTCAATTACAGTGAGCTCTCACTTATATGCGCTCTCTTTTACGCGCGTTTTTTCGCGGTCCCGGCCAGGGGTATAGGAAAACAATGATAACTCTAATTCATTTACGCGCCGCACTAAAAAAGCACCTCTCACTTATGAGCACCGCAAAAATTTTCTTAGTTCAAAAATTTTTTTTTCAGCAGAACAAAAATCCTTTATATTCTGCTTCTAGGAATGCATTCCCTCGCCCTTACCCTATTGTTAAAATTCCAGGAACACATTAATCTAACTTATACACAAGGGTGAACGTGGGGGTTCTTGTGATTGACGTCAGTAAAAGTCGCATTTATACAGCAGCCAATTAGAGAGGTTAGTACGGTACTTAGCATGTGGCACTGATCGCTAACGAAAGAACCATCTTTGGAGTTTTGGTTAGAAGGTTACGCTTTAAAATGGCGAAAAGAACGAAATTGTCTCATTCGCTTAAAATGGATGTTATTAAAAAAGTCGAAGAAAATACTTGCACCTCGGAAAAAGCTATAGCGGAGCATTTTAATGTCCCAGAATCGACACTGAGAGAGATTTTAAAAAATCTGGATCATTTCCATTTTCTTTGTGTTGTTAAAAATAATTAATGGCAGTTATACACTAATATTATTTACATTTTTCAGTAGTATATACATAGTATTAATTAACAATAGATGTACACTGTATCGATGTTTCACTTTTAAGCTCCCATTGTGATTTTTCACTTATGCGCGTTTTTTCCGCTGTCCCCTGCGCCCGCGCATAAGTGAGAGATTACTGTACACTATTGTAAATACATAAATATGAAAGGTAAAATTTTTAAAATCTAAAACATAAGTGAAAAAAATTAAATCTTAGATTGCTGAATGATTCATTTTTAAAGTATTTTCATAACCTATTATTGTTATTTGTTATTTAATATTTTATTCAAAACGCAAAGTCGATTCGAACCATTAATTTCCTAGATTTACTTTTGAAAATTGAAGAATACTTTCACTTTAAGATTGCATTAGTAAAGATCATTTATCTATTAAATCACAGAAAGATGTTAATATTAACACTTTATTACATGTCAGTATACTACATTACAATGTCAGTATACTTCTACATATTTTAATAAATGTAGCGAATATTAACAAGAATAAGTAAAGTTATCTCATACTAAGTTAATTATAAATTTAAAGTTATGATAAAATATGCTTAAAATTTTAAGAATAAATTGATTATAATTACCTTTATAAAATAATCAAGAAAAATTGATTTCTTTTTGGTTGCCTTTCGCAGTTCTTCCTCAGCTCTTTTTAAAACACTAACTCCTCCTTTTTAGAAGAATTTTTATACTGCCGCCACACATCATTAGTTTTACATTGAATATCCTTCAAATGTTTATCTGATGAAGACTTTTTGAAACTTTCCAAAAAAAATGTACAATATTTCTCGAAATGAAGACATATTCCCGATTTGACTTGTTTTATGTAATGTGTGGTTTTAAAAATTCTAGAGACACCAGACAGTAGAGCTGTCGGCCACTATACGTGGGTTACGAGGAGGTGTGAGGTGATTAGTTTGGTTTCGGGACAAATTGGAGGAAGAATCGTTCCTGAAAACGAACGAAATATTGTGCATAATGTTGTCGATGGAAAACAATATCATTAAGATCAGAAAAGATCGAAGAAAAACAATATTATTAATAAGCAACATCGTAGAAAAACAACTTATAATAGAAAGAAAAAATTAGTATAAAAACATTTTTCATTTTCGTTTTCCAAATAATGTAGAAAAGATAATCAAAACAATTATCCACTTAACTCTCATCAGATATTAACACTATAAAATTGATTAGTGAAAAAAACATCCCAGAGAAGAAACGAAAAAGAAAAAAATAAACTATCAATCCTATTAAAATTCGAAGGTAAACAAACGTATGTATGTATGTCCTTCTATCTTCTCACGAACCGCCAAACGCAGAAACGCGCGGGAAGTACTAAAAGATGGGGAATAATTCAAGGAATCCATTTCGGCCATTTAAATATCGAAATTTTAATTAGTGAAAAAGATATTAATTAAAAACTAATTTACAACAATACTTTTCATTGTTTCGGATACTTTATAACAATACTTTGCATTGTTACAGCGCAATTCAAAATTTATTTTATTGTTGAGGTCGTTTACTTTAAAGAACATTGTTACAACAACAATAAAAAAGTGACGCTGACAGAAATAAAAAAAATGTATTGTTGAAAGTGTATAAATTCTTTTTTTATCCCGTGATATAACGTCCAACAAAATCATTTTAACGAAATTAAAAGGGGTGTTTTGTTTCAGAAGTTATGTGCCGAAAGATATAGATTAGTTATGTTAGTGATTTTAATCATTATTCATTGATTTGATCAATTTTAAATATTTGTGGAAGCTTCTATTTTAAGCTGATATTTGGAAGTTACAATTTTTGCTTTGTTCAATTCTCGCTTTTTCCGATGCCTAAAAGAAAAAGAGGAATTACAGGGGATGCTGCCAGTAGGCGGGAGGCAATTAGAAAACGTGAAAGGAGAGTTGTTGAAACTGAAGAAGAAAGAAGCCGCCAATTGTCAACTATGGCACAACGTGGCCAGACAGAAGAGCGGAAGAAACAAAAGAACAAAGAAATAGCCGATTGTCAGACATGGCACAACGTGGGCATGAGAGAAGAGCCGAAGAAACAGAAGAACAAAGAAATAGCCGATTGGCAGTAATTGGACAACGTATCCAGCAGAGAAGAGCCGAAGAAACAGAAGAACAAAGAAATAGCCGATTGGCTGTAATGACACAACGTGGGCATGAGAGAAGAGCCGAAGAAACAGAAGAACAAAGAAATAGCCGATTGGCAGTAATGGCACAACGTGGCCAAAGAAGAAGAGCCGAAGAAACAGACGAACAAAGAAATAGCCGATTGTCAGCCATGCTACAAAATGCAAGAGAATGCCGTCTAAATGTTATTGAAGGACAAAATCACCATCAGATACAAACTTTTTATGCAGCTAGAACTGTTCTTTACCCTATTGTTGAAGAACACAACTGTGGAGAAATGGACAATCTCTGTCTGAAGTGCGGAGGGTTGTACTTCCGGGATGAAAAGGATACCAGAGGAATTTACACTCATTGTTGTCATAATGGAAATATAATTGAGCAGGCTTCAGTTTATCCAGTGGAAATGAAAGGATTGATGGATGGCTCCGATGAATTATCAGTGCATTTCAAAAATAACATAAGGTCGTACCAGTGCTTCAATGGGTGCGCAGATTGTACCGTCTACATGGAGAGGAGCGTATTGCTTCAGAATTCATGGCCAAATTTATCACAGGACCTCTCATCTTACACCCAGCTGAAGCAGGAGGTGAAAACACTAATACAACACACTTCAACAATATTATAACACACATTAGGCATGTGTCACGTGACCTCAGATATTATTAGATTTAGCCCGTGCAACGCCGGGCCATACAGCTAGTTATTATTAAAAAAAACTATGAGAACCCAAGGGGAAAAAAAAAAGTCAAGTGATTAGCAGACTTAATGTCTACGAAGGATTTGCGATTTGAGAATATTCGTTATTTTATTTTATTTCCGCTTTCAATGAGATTTTGTTTTAGTACATACTAAGAAGATGTACTGTTTAGCAACGGATTCGGAAACCCTCAGCGCTTTTGCGCATGCGCTGGGCGGAGTTATTTTCATCAAAATGGGGGGAATGTGAAGAATGGAAGGGTGATGTTTCATTTTACTGAGCGTGATCTAACAAAAAACTCCGGGAATGCGCTCATATGACTCACTGCCTGATACCCCTTTCCGGTGTAAAATCGTCCAAAAGTGGTAGTCTCGGAATCCTTTGCTGAACAGTATCTTCAAACCTGATTAAGAGTATATATTTTTTTATACACGAAATATTCAATGAGTTTCAAGTTTGTTGTAACATGTTTATTTGTGCTTGCTTGGAAACTCGTATTGTCACAATACAACATATTGGTCCCTTTCATTCAAATCTCATCAATGGAAATAGTAGAAAGTTCTCAGAAATAAGCCTCATGCATCAAACGTTATTATGAGCTGTCATCTCCAGCTATTATAAAGAAAAAATACTATTATCCATTGTGTTCAGTGAACATTCATCCTATCTATCGTTTATGTTTTACGTGTGTGGTTAAAATGCTTGACCTTGCCACATCATTGAAAAAAAATTTAAATTAAAAAAAGTTTAATTTTCTTTTGCCGAATTTTATTTTTTTAAACTAAATTATATTTTTGCAAGTCACAAGAGATTTTCGGAAATAAACTGATTTTAACATCTTACTTAAGCATCACTCATACCCCCTCTCCCCCCCTTGTCAGCAAAAATAAGCAAATCGCAAACCCCCTCCCCCCCTTAGGTGCTTACGTAATATTTGAACGGCCCCTTTGAAAATTAATTGTATGTTTGCAGTAAATTTAAAAAAGTAAAAATAATTATTTTTTAATGAATTATTTATTTTTTAAATAACGGAGATATGTTCATTCGAGTGCATCAACATTTGAGAATAGGAATTGATGAATAACTTTTTAGATATTTTTCATTAGTTTTGTTTAAACGATTGTTTAAAGTATGAGTATTTGTTTAATTTAACATATCCGCCTAATCTAGTTATAATGCGTTACATCAATGCAAAACATGTTTAAAATGATGTACGCGTTACTTTCGCAAAGCTCACATCTTATGAAAAAAACGTTTCCTAGGGCATAGAAACCAAAATTTCATTTTTATTACTTATAATATTGCATACTATGTAGTATATGTATATTTATCAAATGAAGAAATAGTATCAAAATTTAAATTAATCACATTTGCTAAAAATGCACTTTAAATAGTGCGTTTACGTTTTAAAAATGCGTTTTCATAACAATATAAATGAATACATAAAGGAGTAGAACAGTATACTTCTTAAGTATCCATTTTTGAAAATGTAATTAAAAAAAAAATTGATTGTTTAACTTCAATGTATAAACATGGCTTCAGATTTTTCTTCAAATTTTCTTTTTTAGTTTTCCACGATATGAAAAAAGGAGAAAGGAATGGGAACAGTCCATGCACGGAGAAAATTTTAAAGCAACCAATTCAACCAAGATTTGTTCAAAACATTTCGAACAGGATTTTTTTAAATCTTTTGCACTACTTCGTAAAAATTTCAAGTCAGAAAAGTAGCAAAAATTGGCTAGTCGATACCTGAATAATCACAAACGCAGTACAGTCGACGCTCGTTTTCACGAACTTGTAGGGAACACTCAAATAGTTCGTAAAATAGAAAAGCATCAAAAATGTTATAAATACGTACATTATTTATGTCTATTTTTATCAAACTGCCTCCTCTTCATAGATGAAGAAGTATATATATATATACTTACTATATTGAATATATATATATATATACTTTCTTGAATATATATATATATATATTCAAGATTATTTATTACTATTATGAAATAAAGTTCATGTATTTTTTAAGTGTACAAGAAATAAATGCAAATTTATGCACAAAACAATATTTTATTACCCAGAAAAATACGTTATCATAATTTTGAAAACATTACATATGAAAACATAGACTGTAGTACTTAGATGAAAATGCATAGATGAAAAAATAGATGAATGGAAAAAAATCACTTATCTTTTTTTTGTTTTAAAATCACATTTTGGAACATACAAGTTTCCATTTTTATCTATGCTTGAAATCATTTCACAGTTATCGTTCCCTTCAAAAAAGTGCCTTAGTCCTGGCAACCAACCACACGGACCACGGGATGCAACTTGAACTTGTTGCTATGCCCCCTCCCTCCGAAAGAGGGTGGGGGGTTAAACAACACTTTCTTGGAATGCACCTGTTGAGAGTTTAATTGACGTTGGCACTGCGTTCCTATATTTAAAAAAAAAAAATTGCAGAAGTATGAAAACTGAGTTCGCAAAAAAAGAGATTTTCATAATTTGTAGTTCGTAAATGCGAGCGAAAAATTATAATGCGTCTATGGGAGTGTATTCGGGACCACTTGCTAGTTCGTAAAATCGCAAGTGTTCGTTAAAAAGAGGTTCGTAAAAACGAACGTATACTGTATTTGTAACAAATTTAGAATAATTTGTTTGTTCTGCTAATTGGGTTTAAAAAATGAAAGCTGTTTGCGTTACGCAGGCGAAGATATCGCCAAGATAGTTTTCATTTCATGGTGATATGAAGCCAATTGTGGTTTAACCGTGTGTTTAAACGCGAAGTAACTCGTACAACTTTTTCGACTGCTTGAATGGGAATGTATATTCCTCCTCTATGATCCCAACCCGTTTCCTTTCCAAGCGAAGCCCTCAGTAGTTTAAATCACTGTCAAATCTCTCTTTTGAGATCACAGAACCTTCTAATCGCAAACAGTGGAGGGAATGTTCATTATTAAAAATTGCTGCCGTTTGTTAGTACAACTGAGTTTCTGAAGCTGGCGTTTTTCAAACGCAACAAAATTTCCATAGAGCCGCTGGGTGGGTTAATATAAGACATTTTCATTTATTACTATTGTTAATCTTCATAAAAAAGACTGAGAAGTTGAGTAAATGTTCTTTAGATATTTAGTGGCAATTTTCTTTACTTAAATAGATATTTGCATCCAAATGTGCCAAATGTCTTTGGAAAGAGAATAAAGCTCTTGCATTTTAATGTAACTATGCTAAATAAAATATTCCGAACACATTGACATTTATCTTTCTTTTAAATAAAATTACTTACATATTTGAGATTTTTAAATCCCATGGATATCACCTATCGATGGAACGGTAATTAATCAGTATTTTTATTTTAATTATCATAATATCAATAAATGGGATGTCAAATGTTTATTTCATGAACATACAAATATAATACGGGGGATGAAGTATCAGTGCAACTTAAGGAATAAATAATTAACATTTCCACTCACATCTAATTCATTTTAGAAGTTCAATAAGTGAAACATTATTATGCCTTAGGATAAATTTTAAATACTATCACAAGTCGTTATCTCAAAGTTAGAACAAAACAAGGTAAGTAAATAAAATCTTAGTTCTGTTTCAATACCTTTATTAATATAAAACATTTTCATTCATTATTATTGTAAATCTTCATACAAAAGAATGAAAAGCTGTGAAAATGTCCTTTAGAGATTTAGCGTCAATTTTCTTTACTTAAATAGATATTTGCATCTTTCGATAAATGTTACTTATTTGTAGAGTAAAACTCCGAAGTTACGCGATCTGTGGAAGCGACGATAAGCGCATAAGTTGAGGTCTATCTTTGCATATAAGTGCAGAAAAAACTTTAATTAATAAGAGATTAGGGAAACAGAGATGTTTGGAAGAAAAGTATTCAATAAGAAGATGTCTTTTATATATATCAATACAAAATAGTGCAAACTAAAATAAAAGTATTATACAAAATGGAGTTATTTCGCTGGCGATGGCTTCAAAAATCAAGCAGCTGATTTCGAAACAAGGATCATCATAAGCATTAAAATACGTTATTAATTTCATTTCCTCCGAAACGGTATTGAGTTAGAAAATGATGAACTTATAAAGGAAATAGAAGGGTTTCCTAATATCGCGATAGAAAAGGAGAAGAGCACAGCAGATACAATTACCAAACGAAAAGGATGGTATTTTTTCATCAACCAGCGGGATTGTCCTCACGCAGACTTTCTCGTATACTCTAAAAAGGATTTCACATCCAATACCCCGTAGAAAAATTGATGACCTACGGGATTTCAGATTAATCTCATAGAAAGCGGTAACACATAAAGACAACGACCAATAATGTCAGGAATGAAATACGCCAAGCGGTAGCAAAATTCGCCAATCGACAGTAAAAGGTGCCAAGCTGGCAATATGGCCTTGAGTCGTAGTAAGATGGAAAAAAATCCTTTTCGGCAGCTGGAAGGCAAATGTAGATTACTTTGCGTTAGTGTTACAAAAGTAATGAAATATTACATATTGATCAATACTAGAATATATATCAATATATTCACTTTATTGTTTCCACACATATTTACGTCGTGAAACATCGCAGCAGTGCAAATACCCCCCAGATAACATTAAGATAGCCTATCTGAAACTGCAGAAAGAAATTGACACTTGACACGAATGAAGAAAGACTCTAGATTTAAAAATTAATTTATTTAATCTAGGTTACCATATAATTGTGCGAACCTTACTTTGTCAAATGCTAAAATTACGTGACACAAAACATTTAAACACTACTAGAATGGGCTCATTTCGAGAACTGCCTGGTTACAGAGACAATAGTCACTAAATTCCTAACACATAAGAAAATAAAAATTATTAAAAATTGTGAATGGCAAATTTAATATGTGTGTTTAAAGCATAGGCTATGAATGCAGCCATTTTGAACAGTAAAATGAAATCTCCATCGATATTTAAAAGCAAATACTCAGGCAGAAAACCTCAAAACAATTTTAAAGTTAATGAGATATTTTTTAATATCAATAAGGAAAAAGGGAACTCTTATTTAAATATCTATCTCTTTTGGTTATTATATATTAAATTTATTAAACAAATATTGGTGCCGCCATTTTTAGTTAAATAATAAATAAAAGTAATCTGTCAAATCAACTAATTATCAAACTAACTATTAAAATTAACTGTTTGATTAATTAAAATTAAATAATTAATTAATTGTGACGAAATCTTCACTAAAACCTTTTTTATGGCTCATAGTATTTGCCAGCAATAGCTTGGATTTATCTTAATTTAAATAAATGTCATTGTGGCTATGTATGTATGTCGGACTAATTTCAACCAGTAATTTTCACTTTTATTTAAGGCAAGAGAAAGGTCACTTTCAAGGTTTTCACGATATCTTTAGAAAATATCTCAAAAACTGTTTTTACCATATTTAATTTCAAAAATAAGTGACAAAATTTCATTTCCATACAATTTGTTTCTCTCTTTTAATAATTTTTTAAGTAATTTATACAGATTCTAACAATATTCTTTTTGAACAAGAATAATACAAAGGACTGTTGCCAGAATAGATTAACAAATTCTGGACAATGCTTAAAGAAAATTTTATCAGTAAACGATTAACAATGTATATATCAGACCAACATTTGATTTGATTCCAATTTCATGCTTTAAATTAATGAATAATTATTATTTAATTTAATTGTTTCAAAATATTCATTAAAACCTTTCTTTTACATTAATTTGTCAACAAAATTTTAAAACCTATATAATAAATAATAATTACATGAGAAAATCAGCTATTAGCTGTTTTAAAAAATGTTTGGCTTGAATTGATATTATTATTTTAATTAAAAATTTCGGATGAAAAATTTGTGTATTATAATTTTTATACAATTAGTTTTCACATTAATATATTAGACAAGAAAGCTTTTTTAATCCGCTAGCAAAGCCAAGGTATACAGAGCCCTTGTTACGTGTAAAAGTGGAAGTGAATACGACTGATGGAGGGCTTTCAGGTCAAAATTGTCACATGCATGGGTTAAAACGCACTCTAAATGGGAGGAGGAGTCTTCCAGCTCATAACTTCTAAGTAATTCTTGCTGTCAAAACAATATAAAGTAGTCAAATAGTAAAAACTTTCAACATAAGAGTTTACTCATATATATAAAAAGAACAAAAAATAATAAAAAACAATAAAATGAAATAAAATAACAAACTTTTATTCAAATTTTATATTTAGAACTTCAAGAATACTTCATCCCTGGAAGAAACGTTTTGTGCTTTTATTGCGTTTTCATTTTACGTTTTGATCTCTTTCATTTTAGCGATTTTACTCTCTCTCTCTTCTCTTTTATATATATATATATATATACACTATATACAAAAGTATCCAGACACTTGAGATTTTCATTTTTTAGAATTTCTCGTATGGTTTAACCGATTGCCTTAAACTTCGAACATGTAAAGAATAGACAATACTCAATTTTACATTGAAGATTCGGTCCTGAGGGCAATTAGGGCCGTCTACAAACTGAAGAAGACAAAACGGTTTTGGACGCCCCCTTCACAGGGAATAACTTGTAGATAAACTTTCAGAAATGTGGAATTTTTTAATGTCATAATATTTGAAGATTTTTTGTAAACTCAGCGCAAATATTTGGGAAGATATAACGGTTTCTTAAAAAAAAATCTCAAATTCCACCTGTTTTTTTCTTTGTAACATGCAGAGTTCTTTATATTATACGAAACTTGCAGAAAAGATGACAATATGTTATAGAAGCATTATGTAAAACTTTGGAAAAGAAACGTTTAGATACAGAGATTATGAGAACAGTAAATAAGTGTTTTATGCGCATGCGCAGAAACATAGTGTAATTATTCTTTCTACACTTTAAAAATATATGGGCAACTTATATAACATTCAAGTTCAATATCATTAGTATTCAGAAAGATCGGCTACAACGAGCAGAATTTTAGTCTCCTGTCAGAGAAGCTAAAGATGAGGGGCATATTAAATTGATATTTTTAACTTATTCTTTTAAATAGTTATATTGAATTGTATAAGGCGTTTGAATTTGTTGCTACCCATGAACACTTGTCTACAGTGCATAACCAATTACAGCTAATTGGGCTATAAAGCCAAAAAAAATTTTATTATTTAATTGTATTATTTGCATGATTAATAGAAACAGTTTATTTTTTACGAAACGACATTAAATATATTTATATTATGGCGAAACGATTTTTTCTAATCTGAATTCTTTTTCTTAAAATATTTTAATATTCTATGTATATATGATATGATATATACATATTATTATATATATATATATTATATATTATTATATATTATACATATATATATATATATATATATATATGTTGTCCCATTTCAGTGCAGAATATTAATATTTTATTCGTTACGAATATTAGATGTGTTCATGGGTATTCAGCAAATTCTAACCACTATACAATTCAATATAACTATTTAAAGATATGAGTTCAAAAATTATCAATTTGGATACAACCCCTCATCTTTTAGCTTCTCTTCGACAGGAGCTAAAATTCTGCTCGTTGTAATGCCGATATCTTTTTGAATATTAATGATATTGAACTGAATGTTTTTATATAAGTTGCCCTATATATCTGGCTTTAAAATTGTGAAAGAAAAATTGCACTATGTTTCGCGCATGCGCAGTAAAACACTATTTACTAAAAATGCTCATAATTCCTGTAATATTCAACGTTTCTTTTCCAAAGTTTTACACAATGCTTCTATAACATATTGTCATCTTTTCTGTAAGTGTCGTATAATATAACAGAAAACTCTGCATGTTACAAGCAAAAAACAGGTGAGAAAATTTGAGATTTTTTAAGAAAACCGTTATATCTTCCCAAATATTTGCGCTGAGTTTACAAAAATTCCTGTAAATATTATGCACATTAAACATTACTGTTTCTGAAAGTTTCATCTTGTTATTTGTATTCTGTGAAGTGGGGTGGGCCAAAAACGTTTTTGTCTTCATCAGTTTGTAGACGGCCCCCTAATTGCCCTCAGGACCGAATCTTCAATGTAAAATGTGAGTTATTGTCTATCCTTTACATGTCCAGAGTTTAAAGGCAGTCGGTTAAAGCATTCCGGAGAAATTCTAAAAAATGTGAAAATCTGCAAGTGTCCGGATACTTTTGGGCATATAGTGTATATATATATATATATATATATTAATCTCACTTAATTTTATTCCAAATTCTAATATTATATATTTAAAAATCTTAATGTATTCCAAAATCACTTTTCTAAAACTCCAGTTTCGTTCTTTTCCCGCGCTGGAGGTATATTAAATCTCTCATTTTGGCATAATTATTACTAAAAGAATATTTAATCGCTTTCACGTGCCCACAGAAAATCATGACGACGTCTCTTTGGTACTAGACTTTTTCCCTGAAACGCCAACGTAACTTACTAAAAATACCCAATATTCTCTTCACTTTGATCACGTGTCAATATGTTATTCCCTTATCCGAGAGAATACAGGGATTTTGCTGTTCACTTTCGCTTGTAACCTAAACGGAGATGCACGTATATCCACCACTCTCCTATTGATAATAAAATAAGAGGTAGTTATTTGCTCGGCCTGTTTATTTTCAACGACAACAACCACGAATACGTTATATATATATATCAATATCATGAAAGTCAACAAATGTTAAAATAAAATGGAGAGACTGTAGTAAATCGGTAAAAGCGTATAGATGCTCATCAGGGTAAGTAAAATCTATACGAGCCGTTAAAAAATTAGTGAAATCATAATGTTTTCTGCGAACAGTGTTGGCATATAGCTAAAAAACACTGTCCTTTACCCCGAACATTATGATAAACCAAGAATTTGAATGAAATACATATAAAAGAAATGTGTGTGTGAAATTACGAACCTAAAACTGAGAGATGCTACCAACCGGAGACGTGACAAAGGGAGTAACTGAGCGCGTCATGTAGGGACCGGATGTTTACGAAAATATCAAGTTACTTCTGAGGTTGGGGGAGTTTCGATGAAGATTAGGAAATCGATGGAAAGAAAAGGATGAAAGCGAGGAAAAAAAGGATGAAAGCGAGGAAAAAAAGGATGAAAGCGAGGAAAAAAAGGATTAAAGCGAGGAAAAAAAGGATGAAAGGATTTCTTGACATTTTGTTTTATGAATGTTTATTTTGTATATGTTGCTTTTACATTTCTGCTATGTTTGTTTCGTATTTGTTATATATATATGAAATATCAGGCTTTAAAAGCGTGAAATGTAGTCCATTTTGGAAAAGGAAAAGACAGTAGTTGTTCAATCTTCATTTATTCCATCGTAGACAATAGTATCTTACTTTTCAATAGTTAAAATAATCATATTATACGCGTATCCATGACCAGATTTGAAAAGGTAACGCACGAGGCGGCGCGCTGTTGTCATTCGTTACATGTTGGCGTGAAAAAGCGCAGATAGGAATGCGCAGAACGCTTAAGTACCCAGAGAAGGGAATTTCCCGAAACGAATTTGTGACTCGAAAAGAAAGTTGTAGTGCGCTTATTACGATGAAAGTAGAAGTAATTAAAATGAGGTGTCGTTAAAAGATTATTTAAGAAAGTTAAAAAATTAAAATATCACATATATACATATAGGTTATGATAAGGTGATAATTCCCCTAATTGAATTTTTTTTTGGGGGGGGGGAATTGAGCATCGCATTTTAGCTCATAACTTCTAAGCAATTGTAGCTATCAAAAAAGTTTCAATACAAAAGTTGTTTGTTATGATGAGGTAATAATTCGCCTAATTTAAATTTTATTTCTATTTTCTATCGTAAGGGAATTATGGGGAAATAAAATTTTCCACCCCCTACTATTTCTACCCCCTTTGAGCTGGATAGCCCATCTACGAACTCGGCCCAGATTTTCACCGTCCATAGCACATATATCCCTCGCCGGTTAAAATCTAATCAAAATTACTCTTGCTATCGTGTTCACATGATAACATGGGCAAAAGCGTTATACATATAGTATATATATCTATAATAACTTTTAAAAAAATTGTGGTTTTGGGTTCTAGGGGTCATGATCGGTGAAGATCTGCAGAAATTTTCAGGAAGTCGTGTCATGAGAACCATTGCAATAAGTAGACTTCCTATAAGGAATCTACCTAAAAACCGAATATGCAATTTCGATGCCTTTTTTCAACCGATTAAAATGACAATTTTTCACAGATCTACAATTAGGGTTAGAAAATTTTATACCGATTTTTAGTTATCTAAGTTAGCGTTCCCAACCTTTTTGTTTGTGCGGCCCACCTGTTGTTAAAAAAATATTTTGAGGCCCACTAACTAAATATACAAGTAAAAAAAATACAAATACAGATAATACATATTTACGTATATTATATTTTATGCGCTAATATGTCTGTAATTAGTAAAGTTTTCTGTAAAAAGAATTAAAAAATATATTATTTATAAAACAAAGCACTTTATTGTTATTACGTAGCTGTCGCAATGGAAAAAAACTCAAAAACAAGCAGTCAAAACTCAAAATAAAAATATAAACTCAATGGGAATTCGACATTATTTGTCCCCATGAGAGAGTCAATCTGGGATTAAAACTTGAGAGTTTCAGCCTAAAGTCACTTTCTGCATTTAGTTCTGTACTTAAGTATTTTACTTTCTCGTATACGAAGTATACAACGAGAAAGTATTGTAATCGTCAAAATATTCGAACTCGAGATTTTGACGAATCTCCACATTTTAGACCTCCTTGAGTCCGAAAAACACAATTTTGGAATTATGTCTGTCTGTATGTCTGTGAACACGATAACTCGAAAACTATTAGAGATACAGGGATGAAATTTGGAATGTGATCTTGACACATAATTTGTAGGTTTCTATCAAATTTTGGACAAAATCCGTCTACGGGAATCTGTCTGTCCGTGATCATGGGAACACTATAACTCAAAAACTTGAATAGCTAGATGGATAAAATTTGGTACATAGTTTTATCATCATGCATGTAGGTCCGTTTCAAAATTTGGACCAAATCTGTGGAAGGGTTGATGGCGTATATAATCGCATACTTTTGAAAGTATATCTCAAAAGCCCTTTGGCTTAGATAAATAAAACTTGGTATCACGGATGCTAACATTCATTATAGATCTATGCACAATTTTCATCTCAATAGGTTAAAAAAGAGGTGCTCAAATTGCATATTCAATTTTTTTTACTATTGAAACGAATCCGTTATCTTCACACGCATTCTTACTGGAAGCACTCTCTGTGTATGGTATTCAGCAGCTTTATGGCGAAAAACTTATGTTTAATGACTCTGATTCGCGCTTTTTCTTCTCTTTTGGCTCCTTTTTCTCTCTTTTGGCGAATTCTGAACCTGCTCGGATTATATTATTACCCGTTTGTTTTGTTGTTTTTACGTGTGCAGGGGGATTACAACCTTTGTTGCTACAAATCCCATAACCCCTTTAATTCAAGTCAAGTTACGTGTGCAGGAGAAACTTGTTGCGTTCTGGAAATAGAGCAGATTCGAAATCTTTATCCGAGCGAGGGTATGGGGAACTGACACGCTATAACGAGAGTTTTTGAGGAATGAGTATACGAGAAAGTTTAGGGGAGGCCACTCCCGCTGTTTTTTTTTTTTTTTTTAAAGCATTTCTGTCGGTGAGTGGAAGCACGACAGAAGCCAAGCTTCTTACGCTTTTCTATATAATTAAATGTTTAATGGTAGAATCACACTCTCCGTCTCTCTTTCTTTTACTTCCTCCCCAAATGAAACAAAGCATTTAAAATGTATATAATTATTTATCTCTACTACTAATAAAGGAGGATGTGTGTGTGTCTGTGTGTTAGTCCTCTACAGGGCAGATCGCTGGACCTAGAGCTACGAGATTTCGCACAAACATACTTTTAAGGGTGAAAATGTGCGTCTTGGGGCCTTTTCTTGAAATTTGAATTAAAATTTTAATTAATTAAAAATTAGCGCAATTTCGGAGATATTTCTTAATAAGTTTGGGACATATTACATCACAAACATTATTTTTGCTTTATCTCAAAGCACGAAAAATTATTTTTAATGATATAGATTAAGTTGCCGTACAAGTTTTTCCCTAATTTTAATAATTTTTAAAATATATGTATTTTGGCATAATTTACAACAATATTTTTTATTGTTACAACGCAATTAAAACAATTTTGATTGTTTTAAAAAATATTTAATTGCTTATTTCTCTTTCATTGTTGAAATTTGAGGTAATATCGTAATACATTTTGCTATCAGATTTTATGTCATCAAATTTTTTTTGGAATCTAGAAACCAAACTCTGAGAATCCGGCCTGCAAACTTCGACAAAAATGTCCAATGGTGGCGACTGGGAGCCAAAGCGGGGGAGGGGCAAAAAAATCACACACACCTAAAAGCAGGGACGGCAATTGAGTAGGAAAAAGGAGAGGGCAAAAGATTTACAGACATCTAAAAGACCCGGGAGTAAGGGGAGTAGAGAAAAATATTTTAAAATTTAGTTACAAAATTAGCTAGTTAGACCGAACACTATTCCTATTTTGTTATTGATGGTTTTAAGCAACTAAAATGAAATAAATATGTAATTTTTTCCTAAAAAAAATAAGGCAATTGTCCCCTCGCCCAAATCAGGCAATATAGCATTATTTTCCTTACTGATAAGTATCTTACTCCCCTCCACCCTCCGAGTTGTCGCCGCTGCAAAGGCCACATGCTGGCAGGGATTCAAACAAGGCAATATAGCACTATTTTACTTTGTGTGCATGATAGTAAGTCGCTTCCACGCCTTTTAAAAAATATTCACCATGTCCTACAAACAAGAATTAAAATGATGCACGCATCATTTGAAGTACTTAACGTTGTAAGATCATTCAATATTAACAATGATATATGTGAATTGATTCTTTAGAACTCAATTTTCACCAAGTGAACTCTATCTAGTCTTTTTAATCTTTTATACTAAAAGAAAAGGTTATGATGGTCAAGCGTATTTAATTTAATCTACGATACAACACGCACAAGATAAGAAAAAGGAAAAGAAATCCCTCAGTCTTTGGCGACAATTCAATATTTGGAAGGCACCAACTGCTAGGAAAGATAAAGCACTTTGCCAACATTGCAACCCACTCTTACGGTTTCCATATGCACCGCCTGTTTGTGTATTTGTAGTAAACTCATTTATAATTGTGTTGATCGTTTCAGTCCCACGTGAATGAAGCACCGGAGTTCATGCAGTATGCAATGTTCATAGGTGAGGTCCCTTATTTGTACTTACTGGAGGTTATAAAACATGAATCTTATTTTATTTGACTGATTTCTGTATTTTATATATACTTTGTAAACTTGCCCCAATGACAGAAAGTTGATTAAAAAACGTTCAAGTTTCGATTCGTACAAAGTGCCTTTCAAAAATATTTTTTATATTGCAGATTCATTATCTTGAAAGAATCATTCAGAACTTTATAATATAAATGGTGAATAATATAAAATATATGATAATATAAATATATGACAAATGAAATATCTCAAAAATTTAATGAAACGCAAATTATCTACGATGAATTTTACGGTCGGACTTCTAATTACAACCCTATGAAATGGATCATTTTCAAAATAAAATCTTAAATATTTTATGTTCATCTAAATACTTTACGTTACATATACATATATTATTCGATAATATATTTAAGTGATCATCATAAAACTTTATTATTTTGAACTCCCACGTTAATCGTCACGAGAATCAAATGTGATTCACACGGCGATTAAATAGTGTTCATATCTACCTACTAATCCCCTGGCCCCCCCCCCCCCTCCACTGTAGTTAACAGATAGCAGAGAAAAATTCATCTAATTAGATCCTCCACTGTAGTTAACAGATAGCAGAGAAGAGTTCGTCTAATTAGATCCTCCACTGTAGTTAACAGATAGCAGAGTATATTCATCTAATTTGATAGATGGTTCGTATTTCAGATGCAAGTCATGGCGACTAACATGGCATGCCGAAATTGATTTGCTATTGATAATGAATGCAATTTTTACTTTCTCGTATACGAAGTATACAAAGAGAAAGTATTGTGCTCGTCAAAAAATTCGAACTCGAAATTTTGACGGATCTCCACATTTTTGACCTCCCTGAGTCCGAAAAACACAATTTTGGA
>BGPR01013924.1:18501-40460 GCA_013235015.1 Araneus ventricosus | reverse complement strand
ATAAGCTCTCATGTCTAAAAAGGTTAAATTCTCGGCGATACAAATGTGTAACGGATTTTTAGTCATTAAAGTTGCACACGATTCTGATGGTTATTACGATAATTGTATTTAGTAAGTGATTAGGAATTTTATATTTAGCTAGTTATATCGCATAAATGAATAACATAAATCAATAACTACAGATATTAACTATTAGGAGAATTGATATTTTCTCATGAAATGCACAGCTAAAAATATCAAAAGCGTGAGAAATTAAGAAAATCTCCTAAATACTTCATTTCCCCTTAATAAAAACCACATGATAAATCTAATTCCGAAAAACAATTACCTTTTGCTTAAAATTAAACAAGCATAGAGAGAGAGAGAGAAAAGAGACCTACTGCCCTTTCATAACTTAAGAATAAAACAAAATATTTAATTCAAAAGTTATTGAAAAGGATAATTATATCTGAGATAAGAGAAAATTAATTATTTAAAGATTTAATGAAATATGTTTGTCTTAAATTTTAATATTAAAATTTACTGCTGTAAATTATATTTAAAAATATTTTTAATAAGTTGTTAAAGTTTTGAAATTTTTCACAACTAAATATGCATAATTTAGATGATAATTTTGGAATTTTAAGATGATGTAAAGTTTCTTTTTCTGCTTTAATATTTTCAGAAGTTATCTAAAAAAGGCCATAGTAATTTAGTTTAGTTTTCAATTAATTAAAATTCTAATCAAAGTTTTAAAAATAATTTGGATCTTTTTACTCTCCAAAATCTATTCTGGCCAAATTTGGTAACTTTAAGACAAACGGTCAGCCCTGTAATGCGCAAACATACTTTACACAATCGGTTTTAGTATTATTATTAGAGATAACTGTACAATGGGACGGCTCTTTCATCTAAAAGGCATCATAAGGACATATCAAAAAAAAGTTTGATTTTTAAATAAAATAGTTTTGAATTTTTCAATGAAATTTTGCTAAATTTTCTTAAAAAAATTTATACATTATTACTTTAACCACTTAAGGGCTTAAATAAGAAATCCAAACAGTTATTTGTGTGAAAATTTTTATATTTTAGAAAAATATAAAACAAATATGCATTCCATTGATCTCGCATTTAGAACTTAAGATAAAATGTATACAAATAACTTAATCCACTGAAAAAATTCTAAAGATACGAATAATAATGAAAAAAATCATGCATACCTGTTATCCCTAGAGGCTCTTTGAAAAGGATTCTAACGAGCTTCAGCAGAAGGGTTTTTGTAATCAGATCTTTGTAACATAAAACTATTTGCTATTTTGTTTTGAGAAACCTAGCGTGAGTTGGTTTCCAGGCTGTAAAATGCCTTTAAGTTTGCCCATACTTGATTGGAACCACTTTAATTCTCAAGAATCAGAGGAATAAGAGATTAAAAAAGCACACTTTTCTCTTATATATAACTAACTGATTTCTCAAATTTGCGCCCCCTGGTAATGCCGCCCAGGGCACTTGCCCTACCTGCCTTACCCTCGGTACGCCACTGTTTGATCCGCACGCTTAGGCTGGTCGCAGTAACTCCCTTGAGTGTGTATAAAGCTGGGCATTCATCAGTAATTCAATCCATTTGTCGAACAACTGGTTTGTATTCCACTCATCCCAGTCGAAAAATTTAGGCAAGTCATTCACGGATGTTCCAAAGTTTGCTTTGATACACCTTGTTTGACACACGGAGGATTTCCTTGTTTACTTTCAACCTGACTTATCCTCTTCGCGGGGTTTCCGTCTAGGCAGTGGTTTTGTTTTCATGCTACCCTCGCAGTGAGGAGTCAAAAGGCATCCGACCATTCCAATTGTATTTCATACTATTCGGAATTCCATCAGTGCAATCCATTTGCGCCAATTTTTATCGGTTTCTCACATTGACGAAAGGTTTTTCCTTCCCGTGTTCCAAAAATCATGGAATTGAATAACGGTGAATGTCCCGCTTAAGGTATCCGACTGTGTTCGGAGACGAGTTTTCGAAATATATATATATATTAATGTTATTTTTCAACTGCATATGTTTTAAAACTATGAAAATATTGCAAAATTAGGCTTTCAAAATAATATTTTTTTAAAAAACTAAGAAATTTGAAGAAAAATGAATAAAATATTTGCCTTACGCTAACAGCCATAGACAAAATCATATTCTAAATATACATAAATCCTTGTAGGAGTACATTTTTATGACAGTTATCTGTGTTATGCTGTAAAATCTTTCTTGTACTTCAAAATAGTTTTGAGATATAGCTGAACGTAGTTACTAAATTGGTAATTTTTCATAAAAAATGCTTTTCGTTTATATTTAAACACTTAAAAATATTAGTTGATTTTAAAATTGACCTTAGTTTTTAGAGGAAAGCATCAAGCATATTACAGAAAACAATATTAGAAAATTTCATATCAATACTTGAATAACGTTTTAAGAAATCATTGTTACGGTCGACAGTTTTCCTCAGAAATATCATTTCGCAGAAAACGCATTTAAAGTTCTCATGCAACTTAAAATAATGCTTACAGTTCGGTAATAAAACAGCGGTCTAACTCCATTTGTAATTCACGTAGAGTAAAAAGTGAGACAGTTTTAGAAAGCGTATTAAACAGGCTACAAAATTAAGTCATAAAAATGTTTTTGATAATTTCATCAAAAACGACGATTTTAAACCAGTCGGATACCTTAAAAGCCATATGGAGATTGTGATAGGAAGCTATTTCATGGGTTTCCTTAGTGAATTCTGAGCTTTAAGACGTTTAAAGTCGTGACGTCAGGGGGGTGACCATTTGGTGGTTGTATAGGGGTAAGAATATTTTCCATATATAGGCAGTTGATGAGCGGGTTTTGGTGATTATTTACCTCATTGAAGAAGTTTCTTGAGATATTTTTTTGGAATATTTAACTGCTTTAATTTTAAGGTTTTTGTGAATGACGTCGTATCTCATGCACCATGGCGCAATATAACTGCTGTAAAAATATTAAAAATTCTTACTCGACTGAAATGTGGAAAATTTCATAGTCTTTCAAGAGTGATTAAAATTTTTTAACATTTAACCCGTTTATGAAACATATTCCATATTAATACATGTTTAGTCAATTCTATCTGCTTCCATGTATTCAGAGTTCTAACTGTACATTGGCAACGGAACAGTCTCTTTGTTGTTGCTGTTTTTCCAAAACTTTGAACAATTTAGAAAATCATCGTTTTAGAAAATTATTATATGAGAGTGAAAATATAAAGGTGTTATTATTGCAGTGTCCAATGATGAGAAAATTTATAATTCAGAAAAATATAACTCAATATAAATGTAAATTTCATATTTCCTCATATATTTAATAAAATATTGTACTGAAAGCAAAAATAGTAGCCAAAGAAATTCCGTTAAATCACCATCGTTCTTTTCAGTAAAAATTCAAAATTTGTGATCATTTATTTTTACGATTTTCTGAATGAACGTCATTTGAGCTTCCCCAGACACATTATGTGAAACTTCTGAGACTGATCTAAATGTGGGTCATCGTTTTATGCATGTGATAATATGACCACATTTCGGAAGTTTGATAAGGCTATAAAACTTTTTAAATCGCTTCGAGGAAGAAGTAATGCGATCATAGATAGTAATATTTATGCTGAAATATCATGAGAAAGATTTTCTATGCTTTTTCTGAAAACGATTCATTTTTTAGAGCTGAATATCTCTCATGATCATTTTTATCTTTATTTATGATTTAAAAAATTCATTCTACTATTTATATAAATTATGATGTTCGGTAAGCCATTTTTGTGCAATTGATGAGATTTAAGCTTTCTGATGTCAAACTCGAAAAAGAAAAATAAAACTAAAACGGCGCTAAACACTTCTCTCATTTACAGTTGGAATTCCAGGTATTTTTGACGGTTAAAGAAATTCAAGGAATTTGTTTCGTCAGAGCCGCGTTAGTTAATTTCATCAGAGGAATGTTTGGCAAAATAAGAAACTTTCGTACTTTGTGTTTCTTACCATTGGTTATGTTATTTCCAGTGACAGCTCACACTCAGGAACGGGCAGTGTTGCAAAAATATATTTCTCAAGAGAATACAATAGAAAAACAGTTTCAAAAAGGCATCTTTTCCTCTAAGTAGACCAAAATTTTAATTGCAATTATCTGAATTTTATTTTAGAAAATAATCGACTTACCTATTTTCGACGAGTGACTTCGTTTTCGTGTTAAACTAGATGTGTTCCTGTCTGGAAAACACGAAAACGAAACAGAAACCAAGAACTAGAGAATGAGAAAAAGAGAAGAAAAATAAATCAAGAAAGCGAATTGGAGCCTTGGGTGAGATGTAGAAGAATGAAAATAGCCTCGAGATTGGACAAGCGCCAAACCTGAGGTGGGAATTTCACAGTTCAAGGGTGAGAAAAAGCCGCTTTTCGCCTTTCAATGTGTCACTTAGCTATGAGCAGTGGGCGAATTTTGGTACTTTCCAGCGCTATTTTGTATATAGGTCCATCCCATGTTTCTTCTACATGTTGAATCACATTATGGCTTCCTTCTTCATTTCTATAATTATAATCTATAGAAATATTTCATGTATGTTGTAATGTGTTTAGCTTTAGGATTTTTCATCGTCTTCTGCAGTTGATGGATCACGTGACTTCACTTTCTAAAATTGAACAAACGAGAACGATTTTATTTGAGTCTTTTCGATAAATTAAATAGGAATTTTATGAGGTTTTTTATTTCTTATTTTTATGGAAAAAAAGGAAGAAAACGAATTCAATGGACAAATGAACCAATTGAAGAAGGTTTTGAAAGGCGTTTAGGAAGAAGGAAAAATGATTAGTATCAGAATGCTCAGTGTGCTTGCATTTATATAGACGATCGAAATTTATATTGATTTATCTGTTGATATTGGAAATAACTTTCTTTTTTATTTATAATTCTAAATAATTTGGTTTTAGTATTCTCTTTCTATACATCTTTGAAATTTTATTTAACTTTTTTCTACTTTCGTAATTTCCTTTTCTAGTTTTATTTGAATTTTCAGTTTGTCTTTTAAATGCTTACAAAATAAAAAAGACCCTTTTTAAAGCCAATAAATTTTATTGTGTGTTTATTTATGCTAAAGCATTAGAAGCAAATCAATAAAGCTTAATCATAATTGATTTTATGAAACATTTCCTCCACCCAGAATTTGCCTAGAGGATTAAGGTATGTCATAGCTGATAAATATCTATCCTCAAAAGGAAGAAGCTTACGAGTTCTATCCTCTGGTGTTGCTCTTAACTAGAGTTAATCAAAAACTAGTAGACCAATGGGCGTTTTAGCAAGAAAAGAAATTGCTGGCATTGGTCGTCTGGCTGCTGAAGAATTTCCTGGTTTTCCTTCAGTCGAAACAAATTTGGGCCATCATCCCTGAAAGTCCTCTAAAAAGGCAACCTATCCACATATATTGAAGATAACTCAGTCTTCTACCTCACTTCCTACCTAGCTGCTCCAAGGTCGCTTTGACCAGAAGAAGCTGTCACACTTTATGGTGAGTCCTTGACTCGTGGACTTTGCTAGATATTTTATATCAAGTGGGATTAGAATCACACACCATCTCGATAAGTGCAAGAGGCAAATTAAAGTGCATGCAAATCAATGTATTTACAAAGTGAACCGAAACTTTTGACTTTCCTGATATACGAATTTGTACATTATTTTTGTACTAAAGATGTACGACAGATAAACATTGCCTTCATTGCTAAGGTGAAAACAAAATTTAACAAATGTTGGGCAGTCACTCTTACTGTTAACTAATTTACAAAGCACAAATAAAAATAACATTTGAGAGAAATCCTAACAGATATTCTTAGGGCTCTTATATCCCTTTTTTCAACTATTATATACCACAATGAATAACAACATAAAAATTAGGGAGTATTTCTACCTTCAACTTTCTCGTGTATAGAGAAGGGAATTGAAATTATATTTTGAAACATTAACTCTTCCCTTTCTCCTATTTGTTGCAACATAAGATACAGACTTGCAGGAGTTTTTCTCAACTCTTTCCTTCCTCCTATTTGTTATAACATAAGACACAGACTTACAGGAGTTCTTCATTTATCGTGTTGACAGACACACGCACAGATAGAAAACGTTCTCGTGGAAAAATGTTTTTCTAAAATTTCACACAGATCCAAAATTTTGGATTACAGACGATCAAAAATTTACAAATACCAAATTTCATTGGCCCAGTTCAGTCCATTTTTAAGATATCGTACTCTAGCACACTAAAACTGACACTGCCGCAGACATAATTCCAAAATTATGGTTTTCGGACACAGGGAGGATACATAGACTTTCATCAAAGATTTGGAGTCAAATTTTTTGAAGATTTCAATAATTTATCCTTCTGCAACTCGCACACGAGAAAATGATAAAAAAAACTTCAATAGTTTTCTAAATATCTGTCTTTTTTCCGTCCCCTTTATTTAAATAATTAAATTAAGCACTGTCTTTAGAATGGCTGCCTCACCAAAAAAGGAAGAAAAATATCCAACGATGGTAAGGTTCGTTTTTTTCTTATCATGACAGCACAATGAAATTCTTTATAGGATAAGCAAGGATTCACGTCGTACGAGTCGTGTAATGAGAAAGGATTTTATTAAAATGTCGACAGTTTTAGGATTACAGAAAGCAAATTGGAATTTATTATATATATATATATATTCCTACAAAACAAAGTTTTTTTGTTCACCTTTACTGTTGCTTTAATCATCTCATATGGAGTAAAAATAGTTTAGAGAGAAATAAAAGTAAACGCCTCTCCGAATTTAATCTTACCCATTATATAAGCCTTATCTTCCACAAAGGAGTAAATGGTAAGGATTGGATGAGGCTGGTTGGATGGTTGGTTGATTGAGGTTTAATGGCGCAAGAGCCATTGTTGGTTAAACTGCGCCAAGATTGGATGAGGCGGTCTGTATTTAAATAATTTATATTAATGTATACCCGGAGCTTAAATATTATGCACATATTTTTTGATAATAATTAGTAATTTACCGCCTTCGGCTGCCAGATGTTCTCCCATAATATTAAAAGACCATAGCTACACTTGAAAAATGGCGAAATCGGTCCACTCTGTCGAAATTTTATTTTAGGATATTTCTTGGAAAGTGGGTTGGGGGAAGCAAGAGACCACTGATGATGTATCTAGGGGTCATGAGCTTTCATATCAAACAAAAATTGTCGAAATCGGTCCAGTGGATGGGGTTAGAGGACTCGTTCTTTGGTTTTTCCAATTATTTGAAATCCAGTATAAGACTCCTTACAAGTTTCTCATTTATACGTCTATTCATCACAAACCCGATTCATTAGTATTCACTGTAGTGATAAAGTATTTTGGTCATACGATGCAAAGATTCGGTTATACGTCGTTTTCCCCTGTTCTGAAATGTGAAAACATCCTCCTTTCTAGTATGTAAAGTGTGATAAAGATACCACGACTTCGAAATTATTTACAGTTGATGAATTAATAGAAGGCAAGTTGTCTGGTGTTAATTTAAGCGATGGTCATGAAGTTATTCCACCTTTCTTTAAAGACACAATGGATTCCATTAGAAATCTTCGAACTTATTTCTTTGGTCAAAAAGAAACATTGAAAAAGTATCCAATGAACTTAATTCGATTCATAATTCTGCACATATACTTGCAGACCATCAGCACGTCAGACGACGGTTAAATATTTTCTTAATTAAACGCCTACCTGCATGCATATAAATCATCTAAGATATGTGATAGTATTCAAGATCTACAATGAAGGTATGATTTTTCTCAATTTTATGATACATGCTAGATTTAAAATTTAATTATTGATTTCCATACTATGTAGTATTATACTAGTACTATTTTAATACACTTTAAAATTAAGTTGCATTAAATTTATAATAATCAAAGTTGTTTAGTGAAGTTTCATTTATACGTCGGTCCCTTGAAAGACGTATAAACGGTGCCTTCTGTATTGTGTTACCGGCAATATGTGAAATGCCGGCATTCTATAGAATGCCGGGCGTTTTTAGGAAAAGTATGAAATATGAGATTTATTATATACTTTTCCTAGGCATTGTATATAATACCAATGCATTCTATAGAATGACAAATGCTATTTAGGCAAAGTATGAAAAAAAGTTCGTAATAAGGCTATTATTTAAAAGGCGTGCATTCCTCAAAAATACAAATGTTATTTAGAAAAAATAATATAAAAGAGTACCATTAAAAAATCCTTTATTCAAAATTCGTAAATCAAAATGAAAGTTTTCACATCAAAGTTTATGCCTTTCTTATTAAGAAAACAAAATAAATTGTGAATCTACTTATTACATCAAGGAAGCAAATAATTTAATTTTGAATTGCACTTAACTTTATTTCATATGTAATCAAATCGGCAATTTATTTCTTGCCGGTTTATCATTTGGCATTCTATAGAATGCCTAGGAAAATTGTGAAATATAAATCGTTTCATACATTGCCGGCTAGTTTTAGGCATTATATACAATGCCTATGCATTCTATAGAATGCCGGATTTCAAACTTTGCCGGTAACATATGCATTTCATTCGTCTATCATTACAAAATGCAATTTATCTGACAACTTTGTACTGAACTAACTTTTGAGTCATTGCAAATAGTATACATTTTTTTTTGCAACAAAGAACGTGAGCAGGAATTTTATGGATAGTGTTTTCGAAGTGAGAACTTTCAGAGTAAAATAATAGAGAACACAGTCAAAAAGTTGTTGGATACAGATTCAAGTGTTTCGTTTTTCATGCTTGAGAATGAATCAGTTATGGCACTTTTGAACCTAATAATATCTTTTGGCTTTTTCTTGTGTCTTCTTCATAAGACTCCAAAGACAGAAATGACATGGATTAATATCTGGTGATTAAGATAGCCAATGCAATACACCAGGATAACGATATTGATAGGGGATAGCTGGCCTTCCAAACTCTCTCCTAATTACATTGTTCGGTCTTTGGATGTTGAAGCCCATTTCCGTGAAAGTAGAGGCATTTTCGTCCCATATATGGGAAGTTTAAAAAATAAAAGTACAATATTCAGTTGAATATTACTGTTTTGGAATAAATTTTGAAAAAGAATGAAAGTAAAGGTAAATTATTTATTTTTATGTCCTCTCTCATTGAACGCATTAGTAGCGACATCTAGTGAAGCTTTAAGAAGTTATTTCAGATCAAAGATGTAGCGTAATTAAAACTTATAATAGTAATTTTTTTCTTTCCTATCATTCTCATTGTTATCCTTCAAGCCGCATACTGTACACTGTAAGTTGTACTGGAAACGTGCTAAAGTCTTTGTAGTTTTTATTGTGTTCCCGAATGACGTCAGATATTGTAAAGTATTTTCGCGATTTTCATCTACTAAACTTACTTT
Source organism: Araneus ventricosus (assembly GCA_013235015.1). NCBI lineage: Eukaryota > Metazoa > Arthropoda > Arachnida > Araneae > Araneidae > Araneus > Araneus ventricosus. Next base: position 31,034 of record BGPR01013924.1, on the reverse strand, counting down.
GCGACACTCTGTTCTGTTTCATTTTTTTACTCTTATTGATGAGGACGAAACACTTTCTAAGTTAGTAGCCGTTGACTGAGACTCGTCTATACAATGTATTTTCTTCATCATAATAATTTAAAGATTTCTTCATAGTTTATGAACGTTTAAGAAAATGCATTTTCACACCTCAGTCAATAATTAAACACCTTTAGAAAAGAGATTCTTGAATACTAGTAATTGCAGACAACTTTAACTGAAAATGAGAACTTTGTGTTTATTTTAACATGATAATGACTTGACACATATACTACCAAGTATTGCAAAAATGTTAATAATTTTTTTAATAAAATCTTAAATAGATGTTTTCTAAGCCCATGTATATACATAAAATAAAAAAAAACTTATAACAAAACTGTTATTAGTTTCACAGGTACAGACTATTTATTCTAAAAACAGGACAATGGCACAATCCACTACCATTCGTTTCGAGTTAGGTGGAATGGGAGAAAGCATCTTAAAGCTTAGTCCAGCGTTACGTTTTCTACAGATAGTTGTTAGTTTGGCTGCATTGGTTTTTAGATGGCATCTTCTTTGTCGTTTTGGGGTTTTTTCACAATAACATGCTTATTTTTAAGCTTTTGAAAATCTTTATTAACTTGTTGAACTCCCAGTTTTCTACAAGATTGTTTCCTTGGAATAGAATGTCCAAATAGTCAACTGTTATATGTCTTAGAAGACCAAGCAGGCTCAAACTATCATCACTAAATAGATGATTGAGATTTCATCAAGCAACAAATGCTCTCTCAAACGCCTTAATAAATAAAGACCAGTACATTTTTTCCCTTAAATTGAAGTAAAATAAATTGTTGCATGATTTGTCATGCATCAATTGATGATGAAAGATCAACTCAGTTTTTATATTTATTGCAGATTGTATGCGCATAGGTACCTCTACCTGTTTTCTGCCGCGTGAAAAATTAAAAATTTACATGACATTTTAAAATATTAGCATCAAAGTTATTTTGAAAAGAAAACAAAATTCAAGTATAGGGAAACGAGAAAAATTATGTCTACATCGACGAATTTCAAAATACAAATAATGAAAAATACAATGGCTTCATGGGCTTTTGTTTCAGAATAATTAACTCCTCCCTGCATGCCTGGCACATGATATGAATATTAGGGTGGGCCGAAAAACACTTTTTTTCGAAATCGCTATTCTAGTAGTGCGGAAAGGGTTCTCTCTGAGTCCAATAAACACGGTGTAAAATATTTTTTTGATTGGATAATATCTTCTGCCCCCGCATCGCACTTGGATTTTGGAAATTTGAGTAAAAATTGCAATTTTTATTCGGTGTAGGAAATATAATTATTTTTCAGTATTGCTATTCTAATAGTGCGGAAGAAGCGTCCACTAGGTTAAATAAGAAAGATTTAAAATATTTTTTCGATCGAATAATATCTTCTGTTCCCGCATCGCAATCGAAATTTTGCAATTTTTGAAAAAAAGTGCACTTTTTTATGTGTTATAGAAATAAATCAAACATGAAAAATAGATGGGTACAAACGCTGTTTATTGATGTATTGTAATGTACAATTGATTATATTACCTGAAAATTATTAAATAATTGCTGAATCATAATATATTAATATAATATGTGTTAAGGATATTGTAACAATAGAATGTTATGACATGCCAATATCAAAAGTTTACTTGCACTTAATCAGCAGGAAGAGGCTTGAAATCAGCCTTATTGTCGAATTAAGGCATCGGGAAAAGAATGTGAATCTAATGAACCCGTCTCTGTTTTGAAACCCATAGACCTTAATGGATGCTTCTGTCACTAACTTGACACACCGTTCCACTGCCTGTGTGTGACATGGGAAGTGAACGAAGTCCCATTCTGGATTTTTCTTATCACACACAATAGATCTAAATACGACAGTGGATATATTACGGAGGATTGGTGGAGCAGTAATGGTAATTGAAGACCAGTCAATCATTTCCATATAGTCAGCAGCTTCAAAATTCAGTTATGGTGGAGAAAGACACGTACTGACTTTACATTGGAAGATGACTCTCTAGACTTAATTATACGTCATGCAGCAAGTTCTTTGATGTACACTCTTTCATACTTCAGCATACACAGCAAGATATTCTCAGGATGAGCAAAGAACGAATTTCTACAAATTACTCCATCAACGACGTCCTTGTGGTCTTAAAATAAATACCTGGATCTAGAAATAGTATTCCACACATGCTTAGCTCAATCTTTAAGCGAGTGTTTAGACTTTATATTAAACCAGTTTGGAGTGTAAACTTTCATAACAAATTCAGCGATTTGTTCCAACTTCAAAGACGAAGCTGGAGAACTAACATATAATCTTAAAACTCAGTTGGCTTTTGTCAGCCAGCGTGAATGTGATAATGTACCAGGACTGCGTCTAGACAGCTCATCAGAACAATTACCCAATCGCAACGCTTGAGATATTTCTAGTTAGTACATTTGATCCTTGCTTCAGTCACGTCTATCAGTTGTTGGTAATTCGCCGTCAATAATTTCGAAAGTTGTAACTGGCAAAGCTTCACATGTAAGGAGCGCCTTCCCAAAATTACCAGAATATGATTTTGGATCATTTGTTGGCACATCCAACGTTTCAAACAGATGCCTCAGAGTAAGTGTTCATTAAAATGAAGGAGACATATTACCCACTGTAGAAGTTTACCAAGTTTCAACTCCAAACACCGGATTTCCATCCGGTATTAACAGATGTGCCGTCACAGCCAATTTCCAAAAACTGAGAAAGCTCTCTTGTGGTCCCTTCAAAATATCCGATAATAGTCGCGGAAATCTGTTTTGCGGTGCCAAATGATGGACTCAAATGAGTAATGTAACGTGAACCCAGTTCTTCAATAAGACATAAATGTTCCTCTTTTGCTTTTCTCGTGTATCTTTTAGTATCTACTCTTTCCTCTATCAATGTAGAATCTTTACGACCATTGAAATACAGTCCCTTCAATGGTAATGCCTGAGCTTCACTTAAAGCTTGGAATTTTAAATCCTTTCTAACCTTAGCCTTTTCCCTTCGTAGCATGTTTTCGTCAACCACCAAATCTGAGTTGTTGCTAGTTATGAGACCGACATCGTGAAGAACACTTGAAGCAATTGCAACCACAGTCCGATCCGAGACGCCAAACAGGTCGCCATCCACAACAGTTGAAGGAAGGCCAAGTCGCATTTGTGATGATTTAGCTACAAATGGAGTTAATTGTTTGTACTTATGATCAGTAAGAGGGATTAAACGGTTCGATGTCGATGATTTGTAAGTGTTCAGATTTAAAATTACTTCAGATATCTCTCAAGAACAATCCGTTTCTTCATCTTCATAATCTACATACTCTGCGTTAGACGTTGCTTGTGTATGATTTAAATATAAATTCTGAGCCTTTCTATCAGCATTATCAGCAAAATTCTGAAGTCGCTTCCTGTATGAAAAGTCAAGAAAAAGTGTACTTTTTTACAAAATTGCAAAATTTCAATTGCGATACGGGAACAGAAGATATTATTCGATAGAAATAAAATTTTACACCTTTCTTATTGAACTCAGTGGGCACCTCTTCAGCACTATTAGAATAGCAATATTGAAAAATAATTATATTTCCTACACCGAGTAAAAATTGAAATTTTTACCCAAATTTCCAAAATCCATGTGCGATGCGGGGACAGAAGATATTATCCAATCAAAAAAATATTTTACACCGTGTTTATTGGACCCAGAGAGAACCCTTTCCGTACTATTAGAAAAGCTATTTCGAAAAAAAGTGTTTTTCGGCCCACCCTAATGTATATGTCAGACAGACTGTTAGGTGCCTGCGCTGTTGTAGTGTAACAATGTTTGAAATGTAACAGGAAAGAAAGGATTATCTCCATTAGTAACGGATGGTGTTAGATAGTAGTGAATTGTACCATCGTCCTTTTTTAAGACAATCGAAAATGCAAGAAAAAAATTACCTTTTAGATAAATTTTTGACAATTCATTTTTACTGATATAAAAGTATGGAATATTACCTTAATAAATTTATATGCGGGGTTTTTATTGGAGGTCAAATCTTTAAAGAAACATGCGTGTTGAAAATGTGAAAGAAAAATTTTGCAAAAATCGCTATTTTAAAATTTTAAGAAAAAATATCCAACATCAATTGAAACTTGCGATAAAGACAAACGTCTAGATAAATGACCGTTGAATAATAAAACGTCTTTAATTTGAATTAAAATTTTGAAAATAATTTATATAGAGACCACTTATGTGTTGTCTTATTTTTAGGACGGTGAGGAAATATGGGTTAAGGCTGACATTCTTTCTATAAATTGCGTGAACATGAAGCAAAATATAGTTCAAAATGTTCGCAAGGCAAATATTTGGGCATAGAGTTACCAAATTTGGCAATGTAGTTACTTAAAACCCCTTCAGACCTGGTGTCCGGTATACCGGACATCAACTTTGAACTGCTCCTATTAATTCAATAATTGACGAAACTACATGCTGTTTTCTTCTTTGATTCTCGATTTTCTTATAAATATAATTGTTGCAAGAATTTTTCGTTTCGGGCATGGAATTATTTCATTTTTTTAGTTTTCTTTCCAAAAAAATTGGGAAAATCATCGTTCTTCCCAAAATGGAGCTCGGTGGTGAATTTTGTTTTTCAAGTAATTTCTTGTTTTTAATCCTCTTTTCACCATTTAAAAGACTTCTATAATATTTTATTACTCTTTGACAACTATTTTAAAGTAAAATTTGTGTGATTTTGTATCTTTTTTAAGTTGAAATATCCAGTATTGTTCGGATGCCGGACATGGGGTAACTTCTTTAATTTTTCATCTACAGACTTGAAATTTCATTTATGCTTTAATCTTTGCAGTAGTACATAGTACACCAAAGGAAAAAAATTCTAACTCCATTATTTCTTAATTACGACTGAAGGGGTCAAATTGTCCTTTACCTTCTAAATAATCCTCGTATATGATAAAAACATGTAATGTCGCTGAATTTTTCGGAATGGAGCCATGTGTAACCATAAATCTAAAATCATAAAACTAAGCTTAACCTAGTTTTTTTTAAGCAATAAATATATATACCTCCAGAAACAAATAGTAAGATTGAAAAGTAAAATAACGGATCAGCTTCTTCTATAAAGCATTTGAGCCAGCAAATATATATGATGGAATGCAGTAGAGACATGGAGAAAATCTACCTTGCCTTTGAGGCAGGACTGGGCTTATTTTTTTCTCTGTCGGGTATTACGAAATGTAGAAATTCAATATAAATTTCTTTATCTATTATGTTTGGAACGCAAGAAAGCAAAGTTGATCCTAAGCCGCCCTCTGTCAGAAGAGTATCCACAAAATAAATTTATGTTTATCTTTTTGAATTTAGAAGGATATAACTCTGATCTTTTATGTATTATACATAGCCTATAGGACGCATTATATTACAACTCTTTTTATAAAGTAAGTTTTAGAATAGAATGTGTTTCATAAATAGAATGGGCTAAGTCGTGAAAACAATGGCAGACAATTGAAAAATTGAACTGTCAATAATTCGATTTCGTGGCAGATTATACTGCGGAGGTCACGTCAGTGTGATTGAAATGTATAACGTGATTACAAAGCTGAAAAAGAAATTCATACAAATGGACAATATTGAAGGAAAAATTCAAATTCTTTCATTTCCTGAATAAAACATGGGGAAAATACTTTAAGAAATCATATTTTGTTTTAAGTAAGGGATGGTCAAAAATCAGTTTGTTACCAAAGGGCAGTGAATTTTATATCAGAAAGAAATTCCCTTGATAAAATTCTGTCATGTCAAACACAGATCATTTTAATAAATAATAATACGGATAAGGAATTTCCTTTAATATTTTAGAATAAAATATGGTATTCTCAGGCGTAGAAACAAAGCTAAAAAGATGCAACCTCAAGCCAAAAACATCAAATTATTATTATTTTTAACGTAGGACTACGTTCCTCCCATAGGAGTCTCAGGAAGGAATTTGAATCACACGCCAAAACGCCACGAAAAACGTTGTATGGGAGATCCTCTATATCTCTGTAACTACATATGTTAAAAATATAACTACTGTCTTATCTTAGAAATAAAGCGTAAGAACAGAAGTTACCAAAAACAAATTGAAAATCGGAACTGTAGTTCAGTTACTACTAAGTCGCAAAGTTGGACAAAAATACTCATCAATTGGTGACGCGATCCTCTATATCTCGGTAACTACATATGTTAAAAACATAATTAATATCTTACTTTTGAGATAAAGGGTAACAACAGAAGTTACAAAATAAAATTTGAAAATCGGAAAAGAGTCACGTGAGTAAAGCCTTTAACATCACCGACTGTTTGAAAAAGACAGCCTCCCGTCATTTTTTATCAGCAATCAGGAAGAAATCTATATGTTATATAATTGATTTAATTAAATTTCAGTATGTGTTCTATTAGAAACAACAAGTATTAGAGCTTCAGTCTTATTCTCAATATTTTAGAAAACAAAATTAGGTACGTTGCTTAAAGGCAACACTGGACATTTAAGGGTTAAATGGTCATGCGTTAAATAAAATTGAATCGCTTATAAAACAAATAGGCGGATGCATATTGTAAGTATGGAAACAGTTGCTGTTACCTATTCCCTCTTGGTAACTAGAAAGGAGTTTCTGATAAAAGGGAAATGCGATACTTCTGTTAGATAAAGCAACCTTGGAGCACTTGAATATCACCTGAAGTAGAAATCGGACTTCAGTTCCGGTAGATGGGGAGTAGGTTGCTTCCTGGAGGGAATTTCAGGGGAAACTGGTCCACATTAATTTCATGGAAAACTAGGAAACTTCCAGCATCAGGATAGAAGCAATGATATTCTATTTCCGATTCAAATTCCTGGAATAATGCTTTGCCTACTGGTGGGTACAGTAAGAAAATAGAATCTATTGTCATAATTGTTTATAGTTCGTGTTACATAAGAGGTAATCAAGGTAATGTGTTACATGAAACAATCTGCTCTAATTTTGTTCTTCTTATCAGCCGCATAGATTTTTTCTGTATGTGTGCTTGTTTAATGTCCTTGCATGATAATGTCAAAAACAATAAATGTGGATAAATGACTAAACTGATGAAAAGTTGAATCCCACTTTTTGAATGTAAACCGTAAACAATGAAAATTGCGCTTGATACGAATGCATAGATATATTTTTTTTGTTTGTGGTTGTGTGGTGGCCACCTTTAATGTCCTTGCATCATAATGTCAACAATAGTAAATGTGGACAAAGGACTAAACTGCTGAAAAGTTGAAACCCACTTTTTGCATGTAAACTGTAAACAATACAACCTGAGCTTGATATGAATTTAAACCTGATAGCAAAAGCCGTATTGTTGTCCGACATCATTTTTTTATTTTATATATTTATACTGAAGGGAAATCTGTAAATATAACTGATTTCACAGGATTAATTTAGCAAAAGAAAGCCAATTCATGCCAGAAGTCTCAAAGGTACATTAAACGAATCCTCTCAACTTAACAGCGTTTCATTGCACGCTTTGATTTAACTTTACTTCTACACAACTGTCTGTTTACTGAGAATAAGATATTTTTAAATTTTCACCATTTAGTTATTAAATAATTGCTTAACTTTATATATCTTTGATTGAATATGAGAGGCGCCATCTGCGGTTGATTTCAGAAAAAGTGATTAAACAATTCTATAATGATTATAATAAGAGATTATGAAATATATGAAAGAAAAATAGAAACAAAAAAATTCTAAAAGTCAAAACGCGCACTTTTATTAGTTATACTAAAATGTAGATTATATTTTATTATCAAAAACCTTAAAAACATAAGTTATCGAAATCATGAAACGAATATCAAAAGACAGAAAATGCTTGAACATTCATTAAGCTGGACATTTACGACAACACTGCTCTCTTCCATTTGGACCAACGACCGGTTTGTTTTCCACCCATTCCAGTCGATCGATTTTGGTGGGTCATTCACAGATGCTCCAAAGCCACTTCGATCCCCCTACTCCTCCCCCACAAGGTTTTTTTTCGATTTTTGGAGAGAGAACCCTCCCCTCCCCGCCCTGTTTTTCTCTCCCCAACGCTCCCTCCACACACGGGGGATTTATCACCCGCTCGAAGGATCGTATTTCACTTTTATGTCAGAATGGGATGACTGAAAATCCAATGACGTTGGAATTCCAAACCCTCCCTCTGTCTACGCCAGTTGTCATCAGGTCTTCACATTGTCGACTGGGTTTGGTATCTTGTGTTCCAAAAAAAGTGGAGTGGAACACTGGTAAATGTCCCGCTTTAAATTTAAAATGTATTATGAGCGTGATTAAATTTCTAATTTATTTAGAGAATTGCAGAATTTACTCACGCTGCTACGAGTTTTATTTTGACCTCTAGATTTTTCATAAAAAATTATTTTCTACATTTTAGTGTAGTTATAAAAGCGTAATATTTTTATTTTTTTTTATTTAATGATTAATCTAAAACTCAATTATTTTAGCTGAACTTTAACCTTCCGTTAGTTGAAATATCTGATAGATATCCTGCGTCTATTAAAGGTTTTTAATGCATTTCCATTTGACAGAATATTCATTTGCATTCTCATTAGGACTAATTATAATTGGCCCAAATAATTAGATTAGATAATTTTTCCTTCATAACTTTGGCCAACAGGATTAATTTAAGGCCAGAAGCGAGTTTTTTGCTCTGTGTCCATCATGTTTTTAGAAATGAAGCAGGAAACCCGATTAAACACTACAAAGACCATTGAACTAAAAAGCTTCATATATTTTTCAAAGCAATAGAACATAAATAAATACATCGCACCTATTTACAAAAATTTACAGAAGATTTACAATATTATTTCCAGAAAAGTCGACAGGAGTAATTTTTATCTTTCAATACGACATCATCAATCTTTATGAATATAATATCGTTGAGTTGTTTTTCTCATGATCGGTAAGCGAGATCTGTCACGCATGCACCAAGAAAGCTGCACGAGAACATAACTATATATATATATATACAAACATAAACATAACCAGAAACAAATGCAATAACAGTTAAGAAAATACTCAAAATAAAGAAGTGCAATTTCAAAAGAAGTAAACTTTAGGAAAAGGACAAAATATGATAAACATAGAATGTGAGAAACACACACATAAAAATTTGAGAAAAAATAGATTCTATAAATAATTTAAATATGAGGAAAAAACTTCCCAAATGCGGTGAATGCGCCAATGCAGCAGTACAACCGAATAGTGAGAAATATAAATAAAAGAAAACATAGAAAGAAAACATTAAGAAAACATTAAAAACACGTTGTAAAAGAAAAACCAAAATAATAAAAAGGAACAAAAACGCCAACGCCCGGGACGCGTCATCAGCAAGGGAAATCCCGAACGGACGTATATATAAATAAATTCGGTGTTTTCTGAACACAAAACTCTAGCAATAGAGCCAAAAAGAGTTTGTTTCCCCGGAACACCGAACAAAACCCAAAGTTTGAAACAAAGCAAAAGCCCAAGTCCAATTGAAAAAAAGTAAAATACAATAAAAGCCCAAGTCCATTAGAAACAAAGCATATTAAACCCAACCCCAAAACCAACAAAGCAAAACAAAAACAAAGAAAAAGGTGTCAAAACTCACCCAAAAATCCACAATTGAAGCGACAATGGATCCAAATGCAGAAGCACGTGGCACGAACTACCGTTTAAAAGTGCTGACGTGACAACGGTTGAAGTGGTTGACAGTTAACTTTTAACGTCACAAGTTTCGGAAAATGTTTTACTTGGAGTGAGGAGTGAAGAGTCTTAGAGACCTTTTGTTGTCAGTGAGGTCTAAGGAGCTTTTCTACGAGTGCCAGTAGATAAGTAAACAAAAGCCAAAAAGTAAACCAAAATGAGACTAACTGTAAAATATATCAGAGGCAAAAATAGGCAGGGTTTTTTTTACAGAACGCTGTGGAATAAAGGTAAAAAAAGAGAAATGGGAATTTTATTTGAATTAAGATTGTATTTGAAAAGTTCGATTTGTTTCTTCTTTGATTCTGAATTGTTACAAATATTTTTAATCCTTAGTAATTGATGTAATATTGTGTTTTTAAAGATCTTAATAGAGATATTAGAATTCCAAAAATTGAACCTATTAACATTAAATTTAAATTCATTTCTTTTGTCGTAGATACTTAAATTTAATTCGTTTTGACAATCAATATCAAGATCAAGAAAAATAGCTTTAATATTATTATTGTTAGTTTTTGTTAATTTTAGTTCTTCAGGATAAATATTCCCACTAACTGTAGAGAAATCTTTAAAATTAAAAATCAGGATGTCATCTATATATCTAAAAGATGAATTTAAACTTAAAACTGTATCTTTTTCGTAAAAGTGAAGAAATAGATTTGCAATTAAAGAAGAAAAACAAGACCCCTGTGGAATTCCTTTAATCTGTAAGAAAATATTTTCGCCATTCGAGATGAAATTGGTGAAGACGCATAAATTAATAATGTCTAACCAATACGCTTCTGTGCATTTTAGCAAGTTTTTCAAGTCATTGTAATAATGCATTAAAACGTCTTTTAATTTATTAAGTGGGATGCTAGTGAACAGGTCCTGAAAGTCATGTGTCTCAATATATATAATTACATTGTTTTTTGCAAAATCAATCACTTTATTATTATTTTTAATAATCCATGTAAAATTTTCTTTTTCTATAAAACTTAGAATAATATTAAGGTACTTAGAGAATGATTCTCCGGCTTTTTTCATGTTCGTATTTGTTCCCCAAGTGATGAATCTGAACTTGATAGGTTGTTTGTGGAATTTTGGATAGATTGTAATATATGGAAGGGTCATATTATTGTTTATGCAATTAATTCTTTTATTTGAAGCACGGATTTTTTCTGTACAGTGGTGCTGTTAGATTTATATAATTTAAATGTTTCAGAGGTTTTCAGATCCTTATCCAAGAGTTCAAGATAGAATTTTTTACAAATAATTGAGAAATTGCCTGACGCTTTGTCGATAGGAGTTAGAATGAACAGTTTCTGTATATCTTTGATTTTTTCTTTTATTGTTTTCAAGGAATAATAACTGTAATTTTTATAGAAATTATAGAAATTCTTATTGATAAAGTCTTTAAATTTTAAATAATAACGCCATTTCCAGTCTATGAAGAAACAAAGAGGAATATCGAAATTGTTAGAAATTTTTAAACAAAAACAATCAATATTTTTAAGAAGGCATTTAGTAACTGTTCTCTTTTCATTCGAAAAATGGGACGAAATTTAGTACCTTTTTCCAAACGTTTTCGTAATTGACTATCTTGAATTATATTTAAATTACCTGTAATAAAGTGTTTATGGTGGGAACCCACGAAACTCCTATATTCCTCCTCATTGCAGAGACAATGAGCAGAATTTTGATTGCTATCAATGTTTTTACAAAAGAAATTATAATTAAAACCCTATGACCAAGAGGAATGACATATTTGAAGGATTTGCCAAGTTTCAAGGTTTTCAGTGGAAACGAATCAAGTGTTTCTTCAAAGATTCGGTTGAAATTGAAAGCATCAAAAATAGGATGTTTAAAGTCCATTGTCATATATAAAACACCTTCTTTAGCTTTTTTATTTTTAACAATCCTCTGAATCCTAGCTTTATAAATACCATTAATGAGAATAAGGAAATGTATATATATATAACGCTAAGGCGGAAAAGGAGGGTTAATTTTCCTTTCGTCGATGGCAATATCTGTTACCACACAAAACCGGAAGCCTCCGCCATGTTAGGCACAACTTCATGGGAATAACCTGTTACTATATTCGTTGTGATGTAAAATAACTTTTTATCGCAAAGAATGAGTTGAAGGCGTTGAGTTCACGAAATGATTCAAAAGAGATCAGTTAGAAATGAAGGATATCGCTTATGAGAGCCATAGATCGTACAGGTTAAAGTCAACATATTTTAAGTCAACGACTTGGGTTTTTCTAAAAAAAAAAGTTTGGATCAAAAGCTTGCATATAAATATTATCAACTCTTCCCCTCGATCTAAAATTCAGCAATCTTTAAAATTCCTAACGGCTATATAAATGACAGTTCAAATAAGGAAAAAACCCTGTTTCAATTTCCAGCAGTGCGTTCCGATGGTACAGTTGTCAAGACATTGCGTTTGCAATTCAGTGTTCCGGGGTTCGGTCCTGGGTGATAAACTCTTTCTCCGAGTGTTTTCACCTGCCATTATTACCATATTCTGCCTCCCATAATTATCTTCTCATTTTAGTATCACCTTAATCGATTTATTTTTAATCCTTGAAAATAAAAAAACTTCAAAAAAAACACAATTTTCTTGCACATCCCTACGCACTTTTTTCATCCATCCTCTTTGCCGCATTACTAATATTTTGGATAGTATAAGTTTCAGATAATATTTTCCTAAAACTTATGGGAAAATAATTTTTTACTAGATTTTATTCCT
>BGPR01013924.1:0-13501 GCA_013235015.1 Araneus ventricosus | reverse complement strand
TTTCCTAAAACTTATGGGAAAATAATTTTTTACTAGATTTTATTCCTGTACCTAAACATGGTGTATTGTCCGAAAAATTTAAAATAACTCATAATGTAAATTCCATCTCTCCAATTTACAAGTGTTGTAAATTAAGAAAAGAATAAAAACTGTTTTTAAAACATTGTTTCATTGGTGTACATTTTATCCGTTACTACTTTACCTGCAATTAACGTTTCAAGGACATACAGTATCTTCATTGTAGCGAGCGAAGCGAGCAGGGTTTCCGTAGCAAACCTAGGAGGATTGCAACGCAATCCCCCTGGAGGTTGGCAAGTTTAGCGAGCAGGGGCCAGAGCCCCCTAGTAATAATTACACAGGCCTGCAAAAAATACTTTTTGAAAATTGTTGGAATTTTCATTACTTATTTTTATGTTATTTTTAGTGCTGATTCTGAAAACGAAATCCATTTATTTCTATCACATAAGGATTTTTTACAAAATGATTGCATATTTTGAAAGCAACAGTTGAAATCGCGAAATTTTGACATTTCATTTAAATTTCATTAATTCATAAATCCATATAAATTACATTTATATCCTAGTGAAAGTAATTGTTATGTATAGGTAGAAAGTTACAAGTTCTTATAGTGACGCCTTTTCTTTACCTCAAAAATTCTTCTGTGAACTTTGCAGGGATTGTCTCTTTGTAGCATCCAGCAGTAGTCGGCTATCATACAGACATTCCATTTTCCTTGATATCGTCTCTCCTTTTCCTTTATATCTTGGTGAAATCCTTCACCTTGTTCCTCACTAACTGCACCTAAATTTTCAGTAAAATAGTCCAGGTGCGAATCGAGAAAATGAACTACAGCCTAAAATCTTGAGATTTTTTTATCATCTCTTCTACAATAGATTTGTAGCTTGGGTTCTTTTTGTTTCCAAGAAAGCTAGTAATACCTAGTTTGAAAGATTCCCAGGCTTTTCTTTCGTTTGTTTCCATTTTAGCCTCAAAATTTTCATCTTTCGTCGTTTTCCTGATAACTGATCCTACAAACACACCTTCCTGCACTTTTGCTTCGGACAAACCCGGGAACTGATCACAAAGGTATTTGAAGCATTCACGTCTTTTGGAAAAGCCTTGACAAATTCTTTCATAAGATCTAATTTTATGTGAAGCGGTGAAAGTAACACTTTTCTTGGCAAGAAGGAGAGGTGTCCGGTTTCAACTGGTTTCCTCTGTATTTAATATTGTGTTTAATAGGCAATTTACCGATTCAGAGGAATATTCTGGATTGAAATGGTTTCTTCTTTCTTGTTTGTTAATTTAATCCACCAATTTAGTATTTTAAGCCCATAAATATGTTTAACGAACTCATATAAACAATACTTTTTTGGTCCGAAATATACGAAATTCGTAAAAAATAGATTTCGACTTGTGATGATACTGTACGTGATGGAATTTTTTCATTATTTTTCCAGTAATTAGCATCTAAAAAACTATAAAACACACCACTTGCTTTACCGACAATTTTTTCATCGCAGACCTGTGTTATTAAAGTAAGGAGACCAGCCGTCCTCCTTTTGTAAGTTCTGTCCTTCCTCGGAAAGTGTTCAATAATTGATGTTACGAATGTTTTTATTATGCATTTATCATATTATGCATATATTATTTTGGGAATTTTTAAATACTTCCTTTATTTATGATATTTTTTACCTTCAATTTATTTGTGTCTTCCTTTTGTTGGAGGTTAAATGTTGGTCACCTTATTTATAGTTATCGTCGCGCGCAAATCAAAACCCGATGAATATATCATATACTAAATTTTATAACCGCGAGATACATCGCGACAATTTATGGATGAAAATTATTGCAGCTGACCGATGGTTAAATTGAGTATATGGATGATATTTCAAATATACCTCAATCAATACCTTAGTACCAAATCTCCAATCTTTAAAATATCCATTTAATCCTGAAAATATTCCACCTACTGAACCTAGAAACCCATTTTATTAAAGCATTTAATTAGCAACATGCTGGCGAGTGTATATGCATGCTTTCCATCCACATCAAACTCCAACCTAATGCAAAAATTAAACCTGTCCATTCCATTAGAGTTCCACATTAATGTGGAACTGTTCCACGTCAAATCCGTGGCACTCTAAGTTGGGACGGCCGTGTGGACTGCTAATATTGCGAGGTCGTTAAATTTATCGACAGACCTTGTGGCGACTTTATCTCGGATTTGGGAAGGCCGGTTCTAAATTAATTTAGAGGCTCCAATCCGAGTAGGTCTGTCGGTAAATTTGCTCACCTACGCGCTATTTGAAAGGGCAAGGGTCCGACTAAATGGCGACGTCTTTTGTCTAAAAGTAGCTTAAGGTTCCTGGAAGACTGGATGCTCATAATTCAGATGTCACTCCTGCTGACTGTAGCAAGTTCTGATTGTAGTTAATTATTCCGGCCTTTTGAATATAGATGAGTCTGCGTCAATGAGTGGAATAATTGTTGGACTGAATATTGCTAATGCTTTAATTGGTTTAGAGGTTAATATTATTAGATTGTTGCTGTAATTGTGTTATTGTATTAATCTCAACAGGCACATCATAGATTGTATGCAGTTGGAAAAGAGATATTGCAGAACTGGGAACTTTCAGTTGCATGGTGTTAATTGGTTGCGATTTAAGCACTTGATGGATCTGATTAAACATAGAACGCATAAAAAAAATTCATAGTTTTAATTTCATACAATATAATTATGTTCTTCATAAACGGTTTCTCTACTAAATGGTTTAAGACGCAAAATCTTTTTGCGCATTTACAGAATGGTCAACGTTTTTCACATTTGCTGATCTACAGCTTGAAAAACCAAGCTTTTATCTGCCATTAGAAGTTGTCGAGTATCAGAAAGTTGCTTTTTCAAATTATATCGCTTCATCTGATTGGATAATCTCGACACAGATCTTCAAAATATGCTGCTATTTCTGAGAAATCAGTAAAAAGTAACCACTTCTCTTGGTAATTAAAAATTTAGTCTTTTTATTAAAAAGTGCTTACTGCTTTTTCAAGCATTAATTTTGTATTACTAGTTACTTACCACTTATTTCCTTCTGTTTTGCAATATTTTCTTTTCTTTCTGAAGTTTGAAGTATATGTTTAAAAAGTTCTTTACACTAACTTATTTTCAATGCAAGTTTTCGCCAAAGACACGGAATAATCTACAAGCTGTTCATGAATTAGGTGATTTTAGAGATAATATACGGGCTATTGCTACACCCACCTTTTAATGTTAAGTGAATGATTTATGCGAAGCAATATTTTCTCTCCTTAAGATAGTGAGTGAAAAATCCCTTCTTCGTTTGTTTTTAATTAACATGTCGTTAATTTATGCCCCCAATGATTTTTTTGTTAGTTTTTAAGACGAAGGTTTTAAATATGCATGGTTTTTGTTTTCTTTTTCTCCCGAGTTAAGCGTCATAAAATCCTGCTTAATGAATTGCAAAACACTGTAGTGAATATTTCATGATGCGAATAAAAAATTCATGAAGATGCAAGTGTGAGATTTAGCGCATAGCTGAGAAGCTGGCACTTTTCACAAGAATAAATTCGAAAGCAAAGGAGGTAATTTTTATTACTAGTAGCTGTATTCGGTGACAAGCTGTTCGCCCGAAACAGTCATAGGCCCTAGCTATACTTACAAAGTGTCGAAATCGGAAAGTGTCAAGGCTGGGGGATTCTGAAGAAGTTTTATTTAGCGATATCTCTCGGAAATGTATAGTGGTAGGGAGGGGGCAGCGGACCATTGATTATGGACCTAGTGGACATGAGCTTCCATATGATAAAAATGGAGAATGGCGATTGTTTGGTGCTGCGGGGACTCTGTCAAGGTTTTTTTCCTCGTAGAGAATGTACAGCGAAGTAGTATTTTTGAGATTGATTTCTATTGAAAATGGAGGGTGGTGAGGGGTAAGCAGCCATTAATGATACATCTAGGAATCATAAGCATTCATATGAAATAAAAAGTGGCGAAATCGATCCAGTGGTTGGGACTGGCGGACTCGTTTTTTGGTTTTGCCAATTATTTAAATATATGGATAAGCATGCATACTTTAGAAAATCAAGTTAGATATACATATTCTTTTAAAAAATGAACAGAATTTAAAGAAATGAGGACGAAGAACACATCAAGTCGCTCACTTTTTCACATGAAAAAACCTACGCGGTCCACCACTGACTGGTAGGCTAAAACATGTCTTTGCTGGAGAGCAGGAATTGAGGGAAGAAAGTACTTTGGCTGTGATTTTAACCGACATTATTCAAAAACTGGCAGACCGATGTGCTCTTATTTTACTTCACGATTGTATTCACTGGAAATCCCTTAATGGTAGTCATACAAGTTTTTCAGAAATTCTTAGCAAAATCTTAATGTAAGAATTTCAGAATAATATGCTCTGAAATGCCAATATTAAAATATTATTTTTATCTTTAATTCTTAAAGTTGTAGAACTAAATTTGTCGGGATTTTCGATGTGGCGAGGTATGAAAAACAGAAAATATTTATAACGACGCCACATTCTTCTCTGACAGCAGTGTTGAATTCACTATCTCAGAAAGAGTTTCCGCTTCCGAACTTCCTGTTTCAGTTGCATAATGATAAGAAGGTTCGTTAACACAAATGGCGCGATATATTCAAGGTTGCCAAATTTTGATCACGGACAGTTGAACGAAATCATTTATTTTCTGTAGGTGTTTTCCCCTCTGTTCGTACTCGCTATTAACGTATTATATTGTAGAGTAAAAGTAACGAACATGCAATATTTTATATCTATGATCATTTTTAGCACATTAATTAGCAGTCCTTCTGTAAAAATATATTAAAAATTATTGCGTATTTTAGTTAACCCGTCAGTACACGCGTGGGGCCTTTTTGACCCCACCCTTATTCTTTTGTTAAAACATTCTAGAAATTTCTAAACACTTCCATTGTTACTTCCTATACCTTCATAGGGGAGCTAGAAGAAGAGAATAAGAAGGCCAAAACCGGTGAAACGGGGTTTCTTGCTTTTTATTGGGGTCACTGGAGTCAAATTGACCAGTGCATGTGCTAACATTTCATGTTAATTTAACGCTATGGCTATGGAAGGGTACGAACGTGCGCAGTGGAGAAGAAAAGAATACAGGAAAGGAGGGAAAAAGGATATAAGTTCAACTTTCCTTTCCCTTATTAAAAATCGCATTTGTGTCTTAAATGCAAGTTATCTTTTTTAAAAAATGTTCTTTTACTTTTATCATCTATTATTTTTGTAAAAATAGCCAATAAAATAAAGAGTAAGTGTCTAACAATTTGGGGTCAAATTGACTCCGCGAGTCTGCTAACGTTTCAGGTTAATTTAACGCTATGGCTATGGAAGCGTACGTACGTGCGCAGTGGAGAAGAAAAGAATACAGGAATGGAGGGAAAAAGGATATAAGTTCAACTTTCCTTTTCCTTATTAAAAATCGCATTTGTGTCTTAAATACAAGTTATTTTTTTAAATGTTCTTTTACTTTTATCATCTATTATTTTTGTAAAAATAGCCAATAAAATAAAGAGTAAGTGTCTAACAATTTGGGGTCAAATTAAAAACCTGTAGCAGTGCTCATAATTCGACTTTCTAGCAAACTAATATGATACGTACATTTTTACTTTCTCGTGTGCGAAATAAAAAAAAATGAAAGCATTGTAGTCGTCAAAATATTCGACCTCGAAATTTTAATGAATCTCTACGTTTTAGACCTCCCTGAATTCAAATAAAAACATTTTTGAAATTATGTCTGTCTGTCTGTGAACCCGCTAACTCAAAAACGCAAAGAGCTAGACCGAAACAATTTGGCATGTGGTCTTTATCTTACCGGCAATGTTCGAAACACTGGCATTCTATAAAATACTTAGGCATTTTATAGAATGCCGGGAGTTTTTAGGCAAAGTATAAAATATTAGAATTATTGCATACTTTTCCTAGGCATTGTATATAATACCTATGCATTCTGTAGAATGGTAAATGCTATTTAAGAAAAGCATGGAAAAAGGTCATGATAGGTCATTATTTAAAAGACTTGCATTCCTCAAAAATACAAATGTCATTTTGAAAAAATAATGGAAGAGTGCCATTAAAAATCTTTTATTCAAAATACATCAAGAAAAATGAAAGTTGAACAAAACAAAATTTATGCTTTTCTTATTAAAGACAACAAAATGAAATATGAACCTATTTCTTGCACCAAGAAAAGAAAAAGTTTTACTTTGAATTGCACTTAATTTTATTTCTTATTAAATCGAATCAGCGATGTTTTTCATACTTTGCCGGTTTGTCATTTGACATTCTATAGAATGCCTAGGAAATGTGTGAAATGTTAATCGTTTCATACACTTCCGGCCAGTTTTCGGCATTCTATAAAATGCCTAGGTATTCTATAGAATGCCGGATTTCATACATTGCCGTTAACATTTATATCAAAATTGAAAATTTCTACCAAATTTTGAGCGAAATCTATAAGCGGACTATAGATATATCGAATCTATAAATATGATCTATGAATCTGCTTATGTATCCGTCCCTCCATCTCTTAGCATGAGATAAATATACTATAACTCAAAAACGCAACGAGCTAGACGGATGCAATTTAGCATGTGGTTTTGTCGTGCATCTTTGTTTCATAGCACGATTTTATTTGTATTATTATCTTGAGTAAATGTAAACTATATAAATTTAAGATTCAAGTTTAAGGGTTTATTTTTGTTTTGTTTTACACCCACACCAACCAGACTACCCAAACGGGTGTAAGGCTTACAACGATCGGCGGGGAGACAACAATTTAAATTTATTTTACACGCTATGCCCAGAACAAGGGCAGTGAATTAAAACAGACTGAGTTATAAAACACAGTTGCTCACTCACAGAAGTGGGGAGAAAGACCAGTCACAAATGCTCAACCTACCTGGTGTGGGGAGTACTTGATCACAATGGAAATGCTCTTACTTAATATATAAAACCACAAGTAAAAACAAAAACTACCACATACATAAAATGCTTAAAATCTGTTAGGGCAAAGAAGTAGAGCGGATAATAGCATAAAAGCAAATGAAATAACCAAGAATAATATACAGTAAAAAAGTTAAGAAGAAAAAAGTGAAAATAAAAATTTAAAACCAATGAATAAAAAAATAAATAACACTTCCATAATAACAGGAGTAGCATAGACCTCTGGACACAGAGCTCTGAATACAGATTTAAACACCTTAAAAAAATCAGATCAACAATAAAATTAAACCTTAACACAAGCAAAAAAATCGACAAGAACACTTCATACTATGTCAACCAAGTCAGAAACACTTTCTTAAAAATTGTGGTATATGCTAAAAGCCATCATCATCCTTTTACATCAACAGAGGGATCCCTAGATGATGGACCCACCAGATCTGGTAGTCAAATTAATTAAAATTTCAGATAAAAGTTTAGAAAATGTCCCTGCAAATGCATCATTACGGGGGTTCCTGCGATAAAATCTATAACATAATTTTAAAAATTCTTGTTAAAAGTTGTCAATATTATAAAAAGATTAAAACAACCAACAAGACAACAGAGCAACAGCAGAACGTCACCATTGAAAATGGTTTCCCCAGAGATCTGTACCCCAATGTCAAATTTAATTTAAATGCAAAGATTTTTTAAATATATAGATAAAAACAAATTGACGTTTCACAATGGTAAAAAATAACAATAATAACTCTAAAAACCCAATTTAAAACTAGATTAATTAAAACCCACAGGAATTAAAGAAATCTTCAAGACTTTTGAGGAGAAATTAAAAGGAAAGATTGCAACAGCAACTCAAATTTCATCCCAGATTCTTACGCAGATTGGTTCACTGATAGTGAAAGCCTCCATTAGTTTTCTTGTGGCTGTCAAGTTTAAGGTTACTCCTAATCACTACAACCATAATTCGAAATCCCCTCTGGATCTCTTATACAAACATATTCAATGGCGTTCTTTCCTCGTATTCCGCTCAACTGTTTTTCTCTCTCTCCGTTCCCCTCACTTCTTTTTGTCGTGTACTGTCTATCCGCGACGAGAACTGTCGCCTCCAAATTGTCTAGTTCCATTGGATTCCTCCTATTCGAAATGGATCTTCCCTAGCCATTTCATAACCAGTTGCTATAGTGACCGTCCTAAACTAGACAATTTGGCTGCGACAGTTCTCGTAGCGGACAGACTGTATACGGTACAGTTAATTGGAAGTTGATGACATCACAGGTTTTATAAGCGGAATTCTAGATCTGCGTCATATTTCAGACCAAACCTGTCAGTTTATTTGTTTATTTGCTTGTATATGAAGGCTATTACTCCAAAACGCAACAGTTTAGGTAAATGTAAATTAAATTTGTGTTATTATGCAAGAAAGTCAAGGGTGTATCACTCTCACTATTTTGCTTCGCTTCGTTGAACTTCTGATACATATACAAGCGCAGAGGAAGATGAAATCGGAGACATTTTAAAGAAAAACAATGGTTACGCTTAAACTATTTTTCTTCAAATGATATCACATTATTTTCTAAATTTTGTTCCTCCATGTGCTTTCTAGAATTGGTGATCTCATGCATGTTTGTTTGCACTTTTGTACACCACCACTGTATATAACTACTAGAAATTTTTGTAAACGCTAGTAATTGCTGAAAATATTCCATATTCTAGTAACTACAAAAACTAGTGCTTATTTTCACATAGATTTGCGTAAAATACTTCTCAATAATTAAACAATCATTCGAGCTTAAAATGGAACTTGATAGTTACGTCCAAACCCATCACTCTGTTTAATTAACAGAATTAACCATAGATGGCTCTCCTGCAAGCACGACTGTATAGAAGCTCTAAGGTGTCTGCTAAATTGAGCACGAATATTGCGTAGTTCCATATTTATTATTGTTACACAAACGTATGAGAGATTATATTTATCGAAAAGTTACGTTAATCTTATTATCGCCATCTAAGGTTACATCTTATACTCGTTTCAAAATTAAGTTATGAATATCAAACGCTCTCGTAATAACTTTCGATCGTACTAATTAACTTTAGCAGTAATTCGTTTTTCGAATTTCAAATTAATCAGAAAGTTGCATTAATCGTGTAATAAAGTCGATGAATAAAAGATAAAATTGAGAGGGAATGCATATGTTCTGGGTTATTTTAATGAGGAATTACGTTGAATTCGTAATGAAGAGTTTTTATCAAATGCTTAAGGTTATTTCTTGAGAAATATGAGTGTAAGTAATTAAATAATATTTCCAAGAACTATTTTATTTATTTCGAATAATCCAATCTGTATTTTCTTTTTATTTATTTATAAGCATATTTGCATTCTTGTTGTTAATGCCAAAGGATATTCTAATTTAATTGTAAGAATAGCGACTGTTTTTCTGCAGATCAAAAACCTAAAAATTCAAATTTCAGTAAAATGAAGTCACTTATTATTCTGGACAGTTCAAAAATATTTCACTTTGTATGATAATTTGATTTCATTTGTTCCAACTCCCACACAAACGTAAAGGTGCTTGATAAAAACAGGCACCTTGATGGTGGATCACGATCACGAATACGACGGGTTTCCGTGAAATCAGGTGTCTAACTGACGATACTTCGTCCCCCGAAACCAAGACTCTGTTACGAAACAACCACGAATACGATGGATCTTCTGTGAAATCAGGTGTCTAACTGACGATACTTTGTCCCCCGAAACCAAGATTCTGTTACGAAACAACCAGGAATACGACGGATCTTCCGTGAAATGAGGTGTCTAACTGATGATACTTCGTCCCCCGAAACCAAGACTCTGTTAGAAAACAACCTGGTCCTTTCTTTACGATAAAGGGAAGTTTTAAAACGACTTTTTTTTTCTAACAGACAACAAAATGTGTTATTATAAGGACACTAGGTGTCAAAGCTTTTCAGTTACACACATAGTAAATAACTATCTGAAGTCTAAAAATAAAACTCTATCACCAAGGGACCTGATATTTTCTCTGTTATAAAATGAAGTTTTGCATCAATTTTTTTTCCCTTGCAGACACCGAAATGTGTTGTCAAAAAGACATTAAGTGTCAAAATTTATTAGTTTCACAATTAGTGAATAATTATTTAAGTATAAAAGTTTTGAGTGGAATGAAAATTATGTTAGGTACTAATTAGAATACATTAATATCTAAACCTTAAAAAAAACTAGATATAACTAATAAAACCAGAAATAATGGTGTGCCTCACATTCACGATGGATTCTTAGTATCTAAAATCTTTGAGACAAACTATCTAAAATCTAAAAATCTAGGAAAAATCAATTAATCTTACCATTATTATTTTAATTCAGCGTATTATCTTATCTAAGACATGAGCAAAAATTGTTTTCTATGGATATTTTCTAAATGTCCATGACAGCAGTCTGATTATGATTCCAGACATCAAACTGTGTTGTCAAAAAATCACAACATAAATCCTGTCTCGTATTTCCAATGCTTTAATTGGAGATCTATTTTGAAATCAGAAATAAAACTGCAGAATGCGTGAAACTTTTACCTAATCACTTTCCTTAAATGTAGAAATAAAAAATAAAAAGCGAATCCGTTGCCAAGCTCATCTTCCACAAACACATCTGTTGCTATGGTCACTTTTCCATTTGTGGAAGGTCAAGAAAAAGTCGTCCGCTCGAACGAGCAGGAGGAGGCCTTCGGGGAATAACTTCTTAATTTCCGAGATCTCTGAAATGAACACGCTTTTCTATTTTGAGACTGCACTCCTCCCTTCGAGAGAGCATCTAAAAGATCTTTTTTCCAAGCTGAAGAATAAGTTTACCGAAAAAAGGCGATAGTAAAGTATATGATGAGACCGCATTACTCTATTAAATGCAACAAGAAATGATCGAATAGCTACATTACTTTTTTTAATTTCCTGAGTGTACAGATGTAGTACCATCAGAATTTTTGCCTTCTGCTAACGGAGTTGTACAATTGCACCATCTTATGGGCTAGTAAAGTTCTACAATCTTATGGGCTGGTGTAACTGTACAATCTTATGCGCTCGTACAATTGTTCAACCTTATAGGCTCGTATATTTGTTATATCTTATGGTAAAATTTCAAAATAGTAAGGGCTGCTACAATTGTACAATATTACCAGTAATACAATCTTACAGTTTTACAGCACAATTGTACAACCTTGCCATTAAACGGGCTCACACAATTGTACAAAATTACCAGTGGTTTTCCTTGCAGAACTTTATTTGTGGGAAACTCTAATCGCCCTATAGATCATTTTAATGTACTCATTGTATTATAACAAGTGTGATGGGTAGATCGATAGGTAATGAGTGAAATCAAGAATAGGTAGCCCTATGGGCAATCAAAACGAACCACATAATTTATCTTTCAATGACTTAGAAAGAGGAAAGGTCTTTCCTGTTTCTCCGCAAAAATTCTCATTTTTTGAGTTATCTTAAGACAGTGGAAACCCTTAATCAAAATGTTAATACATTAACGCCTGACGACATCGGTGGTTGTCTGATAAGAGGTATGTACCACCGATAATTCGCACACGTTTGTCCAATCGGAGGCTTGTAAATTGGTGGTTCGCATATGGATGCCCAATACGAAGGGTGCGCCATCAGTGGTTTGTTCATGAATGTCCGATCGGAATCGCCTTACACCAGCGACAAACACATATAAGTAAATCTTAGCCGTAGTTTAGTTTAGTGATATTAACGTTCCATTTTGAAGCAACGCGAGGACTTCGTAATTTTGAGCCGCGGTCAGATGACGAGGAAAACGCCTAATCTGGCACCACCTCTCCAAAACGCACCACACCAGCGGGATGACATTTGGCCCCGACGGATTTAGCGTGCACCAGACCCGCTTACACGGCAGTTCTTCGGTGGAATGGGATTTCGAAACTGGGACCCTCCGCCCCGGGGTTGGTTCCTTACAACCAGGCCACCGCGGCCCTAGTTGATTCTATTCGTAATCTAATAGTAAAGACGACGTTTGTAAAACCAAGAGTAGTTTCAGCTTTTAGTATACTTTTGCCAACAAAGTGAAAAATCACGAGTTTATTCATGAAAAAAAATACGGACTCCGAAACAATATGTACTTTCACAATCATTCAGTAAAAATAAAAATCTAAATCCAAGGCACAAAAGCAACAGCATTTTCATTTTTACAGCGTGTTAACATACAATATATCGTATATCTGTACGAAAACGAGCTTTCTTTCAATTGTCATGGTTCCAGTTCAACTAATCGTAAGCATATTAAAAATAAAAAAATGCATGTGAACATCAGTACTACATAAACTCATACTCAGGATTCGTAGCTTTCGTACCATTTAACTCTGTTTGCACAGTTTAAATTCTATGTTTGAAACGAATTAACGAAATAAGAAATGTCATTTTATAAATCAATTCGGAGCAGACTGATTATGAGTGCCAATAACGTAACCGTTATATGTAAGGAAAACCAAATTCACCAAGACCATTCAAAACTTTCGATCAAGATATTGTGCGATATCCTTCCACGAAACTTTTCCTCCACATCACCATATATCAAAGCATCATCAAAAACAGCTATAAGAAGAGCCAAAAGTCTGGCGTTTTTCCCCTTCATTTTTCTCTTTACTTCCAGAAAAAATTTAAAAGAATCTTTTGTAATCATAGCGATGTTTTGTTTATTTTCATATCATGGTGGAGAAGATCGAAAGAAGAATACGCATCTTTCACTGTTGACATTTTTTGTTCAAAATGACACAGATCTACAACTTTCAGATAAAAACTACATAAATTTCATCCAACCATAGCGCTAAATTTCTGAGTGATGTCATGTTCCTATAGACAAACAGAAAGATCTCCTGTTGACAAATTTGGTTCAAAATTGGATACGCATCTACAGTCTAGATGGAGGGACCACATGCCAATTTTTATGTACCTATCTTGTGGCATCTCTAAGTTGCCAGATTTTTAGAAAAAAATTTCATGTTTCCTTTTATGTGTTTTTATATCTCATGATGTATTTTTTTGCTTTTGTTTTTCAATAAAGTTTCACACATACTCATCCAATCGACAGGGAGCCGTTTAGGCTCCGAGTTCGGGGGTATGCTGTGGTGTTATGTATAGTGAGACAGTTTTCTTGTTGACGGACTTGGTCCACGATTTAGTAATTTTACAATTTCGGTGCAAAGGTAACCATCTTGGGGCCTTTCCGAATTATCGTTTTGATATATAACCGACAAGCAGACAATCTATTTTTTTTTCTTTTGGCGAATCTTGTTCAAAATGTGATGCGGATCTACAATTTTTGTATAAAAACTAAGTACCAAATTTCATCGATATATTTCGTTCTGTGTTTCAGTCATAGTGTTCGCATTTACTAGAAGCAGATATAATTCTTTTAAGGTCTTAATGTGCAAATTCATCATGATTTCGGGATCGAATTTCGTATACGAAAT
>BGPR01013923.1:26960-40461 GCA_013235015.1 Araneus ventricosus | reverse complement strand
ATTTCGTATACGAAATTCGATCCCGAAATCATGATGAATTTGCACATTAAGACCTTAAAAGAATTATATCTGCTTCTAGTAAATGCGAACACTATGACTGAAACACAGAACGAAATATATCGATGAAATTTGGTACTTAGTTTTTATACAAAAATTGTAGATCCGCATCACATTTTGAACAAGATTCGCCAAAAGAAAAAAAAATAGATTGTCTGCTTGTCGGTTATATATCAAAACGATAATTCGGAAAGGCCCCAAGATGGTTACCTTTGCACCGAAATTGTAAAATTACTAAATCGTGGACCAAGTCCGTCAACAAGAAAACTGTCTCACTATACATAACACCACAGCATACCCCCGAACTCGGAGCCTAAACGGCTCCCTGTCGATTGGATGAGTATGTGTGAAACTTTATTGAAAAACAAAAGCAAAAAAATACATCATGAGATATAAAAACACATAAAAGGAAACATGAAATTTTTTTCTAAAAATCTGGCAACTTAGAGATGCCACAAGATAGGTACATAAAAATTGGCATGTGGTCCCTCCATCTAGACTGTAGATGCGTATCCAATTTTGAACCAAATTTGTCAACAGGAGATCTTTCTGTTTGTCTATAGGAACATGACATCACTCAGAAATTTAGCGCTATGGTTGGATGAAATTTATGTAGTTTTTATCTGAAAGTTGTAGATCTGTGTCATTTTGAACAAAAAATGTCAACAGTGAAAGATGCGTATTCTTCTTTCGATCTTCTCCACCATGATATGAAAATAAACAAAACATCGCTATGATTACAAAAGATTCTTTTAAATTTTTTCTGGAAGTAAAGAGAAAAATGAAGGGGAAAAACGCCAGACTTTTGGCTCTTCTTATAGCTGTTTTTGATGATGCTTTGATATATGGTGATGTGGAGGAAAAGTTTCGTGGAAGGATATCGCACAATATCTTGATCGAAAGTTTTGAATGGTCTTGGTGAATTTGGTTTTCCTTACATATAACGGTTACGTTATTGGCACTCATAATCAGTCTGCTCCGAATTGATTTATAAAATGACATTTCTTATTTCGTTAATTCGTTTCAAACATAGAATTTAAACTGTGCAAACAGAGTTAAATGGTACGAAAGCTACGAATCCTGAGTATGAGTTTATGTAGTACTGATGTTCACATGCATTTTTTTATTTTTAATATGCTTACGATTAGTTGAACTGGAACCATGACAATTGAAAGAAAGCTCGTTTTCGTACAGATATACGATATATTGTATGTTAACACGCTGTAAAAATGAAAATGCTGTTGCTTTTGTGCCTTGGATTTAGATTTTTATTTTTACTGAATGATTGTGAAAGTACATATTGTTTCGGAGTCCGTATTTTTTTTCATGAATAAACTCGTGATTTTTCACTTTGTTGGCAAAAGTATACTAAAAGCTGAAACTACTCTTGGTTTTACAAACGTCGTCTTTACTATTAGATTACGAATAGAATCAACTAGGGCCGCGGTGGCCTGGTTGTAAGGAACCAACCCCGGGGCGGAGGGTCCCAGTTTCGAAATCCCATTCCACCGAAGAACTGCCGTGTAAGCGGGTCTGGTGCACGCTAAATCCGTCGGGGCCAAATGTCATCCCGCTGGTGTGGTGCGTTTTGGAGAGGTGGTGCCAGATTAGGCGTTTTCCTCGTCATCTGACCGCGGCTCAAAATTACGAAGTCCTCGCGTTGCTTCAAAATGGAACGTTAATATCACTAAACTAAACTACGGCTAAGATTTACTTATATGTGTTTGTCGCTGGTGTAAGGCGATTCCGATCGGACATTCATGAACAAACCACTGATGGCGCACCCTTCGTATTGGGCATCCATATGCGAACCACCAATTTACAAGCCTCCGATTGGACAAACGTGTGCGAATTATCGGTGGTACATACCTCTTATCAGACAACCACCGATGTCGTCAGGCGTTAATGTATTAACATTTTGATTAAGGGTTTCCACTGTCTTAAGATAACTCAAAAAATGAGAATTTTTGCGGAGAAACAGGAAAGACCTTTCCTCTTTCTAAGTCATTGAAAGATAAATTATGTGGTTCGTTTTGATTGCCCATAGGGCTACCTATTCTTGATTTCACTCATTACCTATCGATCTACCCATCACACTTGTTATAATACAATGAGTACATTAAAATGATCTATAGGGCGATTAGAGTTTCCCACAAATAAAGTTCTGCAAGGAAAACCACTGGTAATTTTGTACAATTGTGTGAGCCCGTTTAATGGCAAGGTTGTACAATTGTGCTGTAAAACTGTAAGATTGTATTACTGGTAATATTGTACAATTGTAGCAGCCCTTACTATTTTGAAATTTTACCATAAGATATAACAAATATACGAGCCTATAAGGTTGAACAATTGTACGAGCGCATAAGATTGTACAGTTACACCAGCCCATAAGATTGTAGAACTTTACTAGCCCATAAGATGGTGCAATTGTACAACTCCGTTAGCAGAAGGCAAAAATTCTGATGGTACTACATCTGTACACTCAGGAAATTAAAAAAAGTAATGTAGCTATTCGATCATTTCTTGTTGCATTTAATAGAGTAATGCGGTCTCATCATATACTTTACTATCGCCTTTTTTCGGTAAACTTATTCTTCAGCTTGGAAAAAAGATCTTTTAGATGCTCTCTCGAAGGGAGGAGTGCAGTCTCAAAATAGAAAAGCGTGTTCATTTCAGAGATCTCGGAAATTAAGAAGTTATTCCCCGAAGGCCTCCTCCTGCTCGTTCGAGCGGACGACTTTTTCTTGACCTTCCACAAATGGAAAAGTGACCATAGCAACAGATGTGTTTGTGGAAGATGAGCTTGGCAACGGATTCGCTTTTTATTTTTTATTTCTACATTTAAGGAAAGTGATTAGGTAAAAGTTTCACGCATTCTGCAGTTTTATTTCTGATTTCAAAATAGATCTCCAATTAAAGCATTGGAAATACGAGACAGGATTTATGTTGTGATTTTTTGACAACACAGTTTGATGTCTGGAATCATAATCAGACTGCTGTCATGGACATTTAGAAAATATCCATAGAAAACAATTTTTGCTCATGTCTTAGATAAGATAATACGCTGAATTAAAATAATAATGGTAAGATTAATTGATTTTTCCTAGATTTTTAGATTTTAGATAGTTTGTCTCAAAGATTTTAGATACTAAGAATCCATCGTGAATGTGAGGCACACCATTATTTCTGGTTTTATTAGTTATATCTAGTTTTTTTTAAGGTTTAGATATTAATGTATTCTAATTAGTACCTAACATAATTTTCATTCCACTCAAAACTTTTATACTTAAATAATTATTCACTAATTGTGAAACTAATAAATTTTGACACTTAATGTCTTTTTGACAACACATTTCGGTGTCTGCAAGGGAAAAAAAATTGATGCAAAACTTCATTTTATAACAGAGAAAATATCAGGTCCCTTGGTGATAGAGTTTTATTTTTAGACTTCAGATAGTTATTTACTATGTGTGTAACTGAAAAGCTTTGACACCTAGTGTCCTTATAATAACACATTTTGTTGTCTGTTAGAAAAAAAAAGTCGTTTTAAAACTTCCCTTTATCGTAAAGAAAGGACCAGGTTGTTTTCTAACAGAGTCTTGGTTTCGGGGGACGAAGTATCATCAGTTAGACACCTCATTTCACGGAAGATCCGTCGTATTCCTGGTTGTTTCGTAACAGAATCTTGGTTTCGGGGGACAAAGTATCGTCAGTTAGACACCTGATTTCACAGAAGATCCATCGTATTCGTGGTTGTTTCGTAACAGAGTCTTGGTTTCGGGGGACGAAGTATCGTCAGTTAGACACCTGATTTCACGGAAACCCGTCGTATTCGTGATCGTGATCCACCATCAAGGTGCCTGTTTTTATCAAGCACCTTTACGTTTGTGTGGGAGTTGGAACAAATGAAATCAAATTATCATACAAAGTGAAATATTTTTGAACTGTCCAGAATAATAAGTGACTTCATTTTACTGAAATTTGAATTTTTAGGTTTTTGATCTGCAGAAAAACAGTCGCTATTCTTACAATTAAATTAGAATATCCTTTGGCATTAACAACAAGAATGCAAATATGCTTATAAATAAATAAAAAGAAAATACAGATTGGATTATTCGAAATAAATAAAATAGTTCTTGGAAATATTATTTAATTACTTACACTCATATTTCTCAAGAAATAACCTTAAGCATTTGATAAAAACTCTTCATTACGAATTCAACGTAATTCCTCATTAAAATAACCCAGAACATATGCATTCCCTCTCAATTTTATCTTTTATTCATCGACTTTATTACACGATTAATGCAACTTTCTGATTAATTTGAAATTCGAAAAACGAATTACTGCTAAAGTTAATTAGTACGATCGAAAGTTATTACGAGAGCGTTTGATATTCATAACTTAATTTTGAAACGAGTATAAGATGTAACCTTAGATGGCGATAATAAGATTAACGTAACTTTTCGATAAATATAATCTCTCATACGTTTGTGTAACAATAATAAATATGGAACTACGCAATATTCGTGCTCAATTTAGCAGACACCTTAGAGCTTCTATACAGTCGTGCTTGCAGGAGAGCCATCTATGGTTAATTCTGTTAATTAAACAGAGTGATGGGTTTGGACGTAACTATCAAGTTCCATTTTAAGCTCGAATGATTGTTTAATTATTGAGAAGTATTTTACGCAAATCTATGTGAAAATAAGCACTAGTTTTTGTAGTTACTAGAATATGGAATATTTTCAGCAATTACTAGCGTTTACAAAAATTTCTAGTAGTTATATACAGTGGTGGTGTACAAAAGTGCAAACAAACATGCATGAGATCACCAATTCTAGAAAGCACATGGAGGAACAAAATTTAGAAAATAATGTGATATCATTTGAAGAAAAATAGTTTAAGCGTAACCATTGTTTTTCTTTAAAATGTCTCCGATTTCATCTTCCTCTGCGCTTGTATATGTATCAGAAGTTCAACGAAGCGAAGCAAAATAGTGAGAGTGATACACCCTTGACTTTCTTGCATAATAACACAAATTTAATTTACATTTACCTAAACTGTTGCGTTTTGGAGTAATAGCCTTCATATACAAGCAAATAAACAAATAAACTGACAGGTTTGGTCTGAAATATGACGCAGATCTAGAATTCCGCTTATAAAACCTGTGATGTCATCAACTTCCAATTAACTGTACCGTATACAGTCTGTCCGCTACGAGAACTGTCGCAGCCAAATTGTCTAGTTTAGGACGGTCACTATAGCAACTGGTTATGAAATGGCTAGGGAAGATCCATTTCGAATAGGAGGAATCCAATGGAACTAGACAATTTGGAGGCGACAGTTCTCGTCGCGGATAGACAGTACACGACAAAAAGAAGTGAGGGGAACGGAGAGAGAGAAAAACAGTTGAGCGGAATACGAGGAAAGAACGCCATTGAATATGTTTGTATAAGAGATCCAGAGGGGATTTCGAATTATGGTTGTAGTGATTAGGAGTAACCTTAAACTTGACAGCCACAAGAAAACTAATGGAGGCTTTCACTATCAGTGAACCAATCTGCGTAAGAATCTGGGATGAAATTTGAGTTGCTGTTGCAATCTTTCCTTTTAATTTCTCCTCAAAAGTCTTGAAGATTTCTTTAATTCCTGTGGGTTTTAATTAATCTAGTTTTAAATTGGGTTTTTAGAGTTATTATTGTTATTTTTTACCATTGTGAAACGTCAATTTGTTTTTATCTATATATTTAAAAAATCTTTGCATTTAAATTAAATTTGACATTGGGGTACAGATCTCTGGGGAAACCATTTTCAATGGTGACGTTCTGCTGTTGCTCTGTTGTCTTGTTGGTTGTTTTAATCTTTTTATAATATTGACAACTTTTAACAAGAATTTTTAAAATTATGTTATAGATTTTATCGCAGGAACCCCCGTAATGATGCATTTGCAGGGACATTTTCTAAACTTTTATCTGAAATTTTAATTAATTTGACTACCAGATCTGGTGGGTCCATCATCTAGGGATCCCTCTGTTGATGTAAAAGGATGATGATGGCTTTTAGCATATACCACAATTTTTAAGAAAGTGTTTCTGACTTGGTTGACATAGTATGAAGTGTTCTTGTCGATTTTTTTGCTTGTGTTAAGGTTTAATTTTATTGTTGATCTGATTTTTTTAAGGTGTTTAAATCTGTATTCAGAGCTCTGTGTCCAGAGGTCTATGCTACTCCTGTTATTATGGAAGTGTTATTTATTTTTTTATTCATTGGTTTTAAATTTTTATTTTCACTTTTTTCTTCTTAACTTTTTTACTGTATATTATTCTTGGTTATTTCATTTGCTTTTATGCTATTATCCGCTCTACTTCTTTGCCCTAACAGATTTTAAGCATTTTATGTATGTGGTAGTTTTTGTTTTTACTTGTGGTTTTATATATTAAGTAAGAGCATTTCCATTGTGATCAAGTACTCCCCACACCAGGTAGGTTGAGCATTTGTGACTGGTCTTTCTCCCCACTTCTGTGAGTGAGCAACTGTGTTTTATAACTCAGTCTGTTTTAATTCACTGCCCTTGTTCTGGGCATAGCGTGTAAAATAAATTTAAATTGTTGTCTCCCCGCCGATCGTTGTAAGCCTTACACCCGTTTGGGTAGTCTGGTTGGTGTGGGTGTAAAACAAAACAAAAATAAACCCTTAAACTTGAATCTTAAATTTATATAGTTTACATTTACTCAAGATAATAATACAAATAAAATCGTGCTATGAAACAAAGATGCACGACAAAACCACATGCTAAATTGCATCCGTCTAGCTCGTTGCGTTTTTGAGTTATAGTATATTTATCTCATGCTAAGAGATGGAGGGACGGATACATAAGCAGATTCATAGATCATATTTATAGATTCGATATATCTATAGTCCGCTTATAGATTTCGCTCAAAATTTGGTAGAAATTTTCAATTTTGATATAAATGTTAACGGCAATGTATGAAATCCGGCATTCTATAGAATACCTAGGCATTTTATAGAATGCCGAAAACTGGCCGGAAGTGTATGAAACGATTAACATTTCACACATTTCCTAGGCATTCTATAGAATGTCAAATGACAAACCGGCAAAGTATGAAAAACATCGCTGATTCGATTTAATAAGAAATAAAATTAAGTGCAATTCAAAGTAAAACTTTTTCTTTTCTTGGTGCAAGAAATAGGTTCATATTTCATTTTGTTGTCTTTAATAAGAAAAGCATAAATTTTGTTTTGTTCAACTTTCATTTTTCTTGATGTATTTTGAATAAAAGATTTTTAATGGCACTCTTCCATTATTTTTTCAAAATGACATTTGTATTTTTGAGGAATGCAAGTCTTTTAAATAATGACCTATCATGACCTTTTTCCATGCTTTTCTTAAATAGCATTTACCATTCTACAGAATGCATAGGTATTATATACAATGCCTAGGAAAAGTATGCAATAATTCTAATATTTTATACTTTGCCTAAAAACTCCCGGCATTCTATAAAATGCCTAAGTATTTTATAGAATGCCAGTGTTTCGAACATTGCCGGTAAGATAAAGACCACATGCCAAATTGTTTCGGTCTAGCTCTTTGCGTTTTTGAGTTAGCGGGTTCACAGACAGACAGACATAATTTCAAAAATGTTTTTATTTGAATTCAGGGAGGTCTAAAACGTAGAGATTCATTAAAATTTCGAGGTCGAATATTTTGACGACTACAATGCTTTCATTTTTTTTTATTTCGCACACGAGAAAGTAAAAATGTACGTATCATATTAGTTTGCTAGAAAGTCGAATTATGAGCACTGCTACAGGTTTTTAATTTGACCCCAAATTGTTAGACACTTACTCTTTATTTTATTGGCTATTTTTACAAAAATAATAGATGATAAAAGTAAAAGAACATTTAAAAAAATAACTTGTATTTAAGACACAAATGCGATTTTTAATAAGGAAAAGGAAAGTTGAACTTATATCCTTTTTCCCTCCATTCCTGTATTCTTTTCTTCTCCACTGCGCACGTACGTACGCTTCCATAGCCATAGCGTTAAATTAACCTGAAACGTTAGCAGACTCGCGGAGTCAATTTGACCCCAAATTGTTAGACACTTACTCTTTATTTTATTGGCTATTTTTACAAAAATAATAGATGATAAAAGTAAAAGAACATTTTTTAAAAAAGATAACTTGCATTTAAGACACAAATGCGATTTTTAATAAGGGAAAGGAAAGTTGAACTTATATCCTTTTTCCCTCCTTTCCTGTATTCTTTTCTTCTCCACTGCGCACGTTCGTACCCTTCCATAGCCATAGCGTTAAATTAACATGAAATGTTAGCACATGCACTGGTCAATTTGACTCCAGTGACCCCAATAAAAAGCAAGAAACCCCGTTTCACCGGTTTTGGCCTTCTTATTCTCTTCTTCTAGCTCCCCTATGAAGGTATAGGAAGTAACAATGGAAGTGTTTAGAAATTTCTAGAATGTTTTAACAAAAGAATAAGGGTGGGGTCAAAAAGGCCCCACGCGTGTACTGACGGGTTAACTAAAATACGCAATAATTTTTAATATATTTTTACAGAAGGACTGCTAATTAATGTGCTAAAAATGATCATAGATATAAAATATTGCATGTTCGTTACTTTTACTCTACAATATAATACGTTAATAGCGAGTACGAACAGAGGGGAAAACACCTACAGAAAATAAATGATTTCGTTCAACTGTCCGTGATCAAAATTTGGCAACCTTGAATATATCGCGCCATTTGTGTTAACGAACCTTCTTATCATTATGCAACTGAAACAGGAAGTTCGGAAGCGGAAACTCTTTCTGAGATAGTGAATTCAACACTGCTGTCAGAGAAGAATGTGGCGTCGTTATAAATATTTTCTGTTTTTCATACCTCGCCACATCGAAAATCCCGACAAATTTAGTTCTACAACTTTAAGAATTAAAGATAAAAATAATATTTTAATATTGGCATTTCAGAGCATATTATTCTGAAATTCTTACATTAAGATTTTGCTAAGAATTTCTGAAAAACTTGTATGACTACCATTAAGGGATTTCCAGTGAATACAATCGTGAAGTAAAATAAGAGCACATCGGTCTGCCAGTTTTTGAATAATGTCGGTTAAAATCACAGCCAAAGTACTTTCTTCCCTCAATTCCTGCTCTCCAGCAAAGACATGTTTTAGCCTACCAGTCAGTGGTGGACCGCGTAGGTTTTTTCATGTGAAAAAGTGAGCGACTTGATGTGTTCTTCGTCCTCATTTCTTTAAATTCTGTTCATTTTTTAAAAGAATATGTATATCTAACTTGATTTTCTAAAGTATGCATGCTTATCCATATATTTAAATAATTGGCAAAACCAAAAAACGAGTCCGCCAGTCCCAACCACTGGATCGATTTCGCCACTTTTTATTTCATATGAATGCTTATGATTCCTAGATGTATCATTAATGGCTGCTTACCCCTCACCACCCTCCATTTTCAATAGAAATCAATCTCAAAAATACTACTTCGCTGTACATTCTCTACGAGGAAAAAAACCTTGACAGAGTCCCCGCAGCACCAAACAATCGCCATTCTCCATTTTTATCATATGGAAGCTCATGTCCACTAGGTCCATAATCAATGGTCCGCTGCCCCCTCCCTACCACTATACATTTCCGAGAGATATCGCTAAATAAAACTTCTTCAGAATCCCCCAGCCTTGACACTTTCCGATTTCGACACTTTGTAAGTATAGCTAGGGCCTATGACTGTTTCGGGCGAACAGCTTGTCACCGAATACAGCTACTAGTAATAAAAATTACCTCCTTTGCTTTCGAATTTATTCTTGTGAAAAGTGCCAGCTTCTCAGCTATGCGCTAAATCTCACACTTGCATCTTCATGAATTTTTTATTCGCATCATGAAATATTCACTACAGTGTTTTGCAATTCATTAAGCAGGATTTTATGACGCTTAACTCGGGAGAAAAAGAAAACAAAAACCATGCATATTTAAAACCTTCGTCTTAAAAACTAACAAAAAAATCATTGGGGGCATAAATTAACGACATGTTAATTAAAAACAAACGAAGAAGGGATTTTTCACTCACTATCTTAAGGAGAGAAAATATTGCTTCGCATAAATCATTCACTTAACATTAAAAGGTGGGTGTAGCAATAGCCCGTATATTATCTCTAAAATCACCTAATTCATGAACAGCTTGTAGATTATTCCGTGTCTTTGGCGAAAACTTGCATTGAAAATAAGTTAGTGTAAAGAACTTTTTAAACATATACTTCAAACTTCAGAAAGAAAAGAAAATATTGCAAAACAGAAGGAAATAAGTGGTAAGTAACTAGTAATACAAAATTAATGCTTGAAAAAGCAGTAAGCACTTTTTAATAAAAAGACTAAATTTTTAATTACCAAGAGAAGTGGTTACTTTTTACTGATTTCTCAGAAATAGCAGCATATTTTGAAGATCTGTGTCGAGATTATCCAATCAGATGAAGCGATATAATTTGAAAAAGCAACTTTCTGATACTCGACAACTTCTAATGGCAGATAAAAGCTTGGTTTTTCAAGCTGTAGATCAGCAAATGTGAAAAACGTTGACCATTCTGTAAATGCGCAAAAAGATTTTGCGTCTTAAACCATTTAGTAGAGAAACCGTTTATGAAGAACATAATTATATTGTATGAAATTAAAACTATGAATTTTTTTTATGCGTTCTATGTTTAATCAGATCCATCAAGTGCTTAAATCGCAACCAATTAACACCATGCAACTGAAAGTTCCCAGTTCTGCAATATCTCTTTTCCAACTGCATACAATCTATGATGTGCCTGTTGAGATTAATACAATAACACAATTACAGCAACAATCTAATAATATTAACCTCTAAACCAATTAAAGCATTAGCAATATTCAGTCCAACAATTATTCCACTCATTGACGCAGACTCATCTATATTCAAAAGGCCGGAATAATTAACTACAATCAGAACTTGCTACAGTCAGCAGGAGTGACATCTGAATTATGAGCATCCAGTCTTCCAGGAACCTTAAGCTACTTTTAGACAAAAGACGTCGCCATTTAGTCGGACCCTTGCCCTTTCAAATAGCGCGTAGGTGAGCAAATTTACCGACAGACCTACTCGGATTGGAGCCTCTAAATTAATTTAGAACCGGCCTTCCCAAATCCGAGATAAAGTCGCCACAAGGTCTGTCGATAAATTTAACGACCTCGCAATATTAGCAGTCCACACGGCCGTCCCAACTTAGAGTGCCACGGATTTGACGTGGAACAGTTCCACATTAATGTGGAACTCTAATGGAATGGACAGGTTTAATTTTTGCATTAGGTTGGAGTTTGATGTGGATGGAAAGCATGCATATACACTCGCCAGCATGTTGCTAATTAAATGCTTTAATAAAATGGGTTTCTAGGTTCAGTAGGTGGAATATTTTCAGGATTAAATGGATATTTTAAAGATTGGAGATTTGGTACTAAGGTATTGATTGAGGTATATTTGAAATATCATCCATATACTCAATTTAACCATCGGTCAGCTGCAATAATTTTCATCCATAAATTGTCGCGATGTATCTCGCGGTTATAAAATTTAGTATATGATATATTCATCGGGTTTTGATTTGCGCGCGACGATAACTATAAATAAGGTGACCAACATTTAACCTCCAACAAAAGGAAGACACAAATAAATTGAAGGTAAAAAATATCATAAATAAAGGAAGTATTTAAAAATTCCCAAAATAATATATGCATAATATGATAAATGCATAATAAAAACATTCGTAACATCAATTATTGAACACTTTCCGAGGAAGGACAGAACTTACAAAAGGAGGACGGCTGGTCTCCTTACTTTAATAACACAGGTCTGCGATGAAAAAATTGTCGGTAAAGCAAGTGGTGTGTTTTATAGTTTTTTAGATGCTAATTACTGGAAAAATAATGAAAAAATTCCATCACGTACAGTATCATCACAAGTCGAAATCTATTTTTTACGAATTTCGTATATTTCGGACCAAAAAAGTATTGTTTATATGAGTTCGTTAAACATATTTATGGGCTTAAAATACTAAATTGGTGGATTAAATTAACAAACAAGAAAGAAGAAACCATTTCAATCCAGAATATTCCTCTGAATCGGTAAATTGCCTATTAAACACAATATTAAATACAGAGGAAACCAGTTGAAACCGGACACCTCTCCTTCTTGCCAAGAAAAGTGTTACTTTCACCGCTTCACATAAAATTAGATCTTATGAAAGAATTTGTCAAGGCTTTTCCAAAAGACGTGAATGCTTCAAATACCTTTGTGATCAGTTCCCGGGTTTGTCCGAAGCAAAAGTGCAGGAAGGTGTGTTTGTAGGATCAGTTATCAGGAAAACGACGAAAGATGAAAATTTTGAGGCTAAAATGGAAACAAACGAAAGAAAAGCCTGGGAATCTTTCAAACTAGGTATTACTAGCTTTCTTGGAAACAAAAAGAACCCAAGCTACAAATCTATTGTAGAAGAGATGATAAAAAAATCTCAAGATTTTAGGCTGTAGTTCATTTTCTCGATTCGCACCTGGACTATTTTACTGAAAATTTAGGTGCAGTTAGTGAGGAACAAGGTGAAGGATTTCACCAAGATATAAAGGAAAAGGAGAGACGATATCAAGGAAAATGGAATGTCTGTATGATAGCCGACTACTGCTGGATGCTACAAAGAGACAATCCCTGCAAAGTTCACAGAAGAATTTTTGAGGTAAAGAAAAGGCGTCACTATAAGAACTTGTAACTTTCTACCTATACATAACAATTACTTTCACTAGGATATAAATGTAATTTATATGGATTTATGAATTAATGAAATTTAAATGAAATGTCAAAATTTCGCGATTTCAACTGTTGCTTTCAAAATATGCAATCATTTTGTAAAAAATCCTTATGTGATAGAAATAAATGGATTTCGTTTTCAGAATCAGCACTAAAAATAACATAAAAATAAGTAATGAAAATTCCAACAATTTTCAAAAAGTATTTTTTGCAGGCCTGTGTAATTATTACTAGGGGGCTCTGGCCCCTGCTCGCTAAACTTGCCAACCTCCAGGGGGATTGCGTTGCAATCCTCCTAGGTTTGCTACGGAAACCCTGCTCGCTTCGCTCGCTACAATGAAGATACTGTATGTCCTTGAAACGTTAATTGCAGGTAAAGTAGTAACGGATAAAATGTACACCAATGAAACAATGTTTTAAAAACAGTTTTTATTCTTTTCTTAATTTACAACACTTGTAAATTGGAGAGATGGAATTTACATTATGAGTTATTTTAAATTTTTCGGACAATACACCATGTTTAGGTACAGGAATAAAATCTAGTAAAAAATTATTTTCCCATAAGTTTTAGGAAA
>BGPR01013923.1:0-21960 GCA_013235015.1 Araneus ventricosus | reverse complement strand
AGGAATAAAATCTAGTAAAAAATTATTTTCCCATAAGTTTTAGGAAAATATTATCTGAAACTTATACTATCCAAAATATTAGTAATGCGGCAAAGAGGATGGATGAAAAAAGTGCGTAGGGATGTGCAAGAAAATTGTGTTTTTTTTGAAGTTTTTTTATTTTCAAGGATTAAAAATAAATCGATTAAGGTGATACTAAAATGAGAAGATAATTATGGGAGGCAGAATATGGTAATAATGGCAGGTGAAAACACTCGGAGAAAGAGTTTATCACCCAGGACCGAACCCCGGAACACTGAATTGCAAACGCAATGTCTTGACAACTGTACCATCGGAACGCACTGCTGGAAATTGAAACAGGGTTTTTTCCTTATTTGAACTGTCATTTATATAGCCGTTAGGAATTTTAAAGATTGCTGAATTTTAGATCGAGGGGAAGAGTTGATAATATTTATATGCAAGCTTTTGATCCAAACTTTTTTTTTTAGAAAAACCCAAGTCGTTGACTTAAAATATGTTGACTTTAACCTGTACGATCTATGGCTCTCATAAGCGATATCCTTCATTTCTAACTGATCTCTTTTGAATCATTTCGTGAACTCAACGCCTTCAACTCATTCTTTGCGATAAAAAGTTATTTTACATCACAACGAATATAGTAACAGGTTATTCCCATGAAGTTGTGCCTAACATGGCGGAGGCTTCCGGTTTTGTGTGGTAACAGATATTGCCATCGACGAAAGGAAAATTAACCCTCCTTTTCCGCCTTAGCGTTATATATATATACATTTCCTTATTCTCATTAATGGTATTTATAAAGCTAGGATTCAGAGGATTGTTAAAAATAAAAAAGCTAAAGAAGGTGTTTTATATATGACAATGGACTTTAAACATCCTATTTTTGATGCTTTCAATTTCAACCGAATCTTTGAAGAAACACTTGATTCGTTTCCACTGAAAACCTTGAAACTTGGCAAATCCTTCAAATATGTCATTCCTCTTGGTCATAGGGTTTTAATTATAATTTCTTTTGTAAAAACATTGATAGCAATCAAAATTCTGCTCATTGTCTCTGCAATGAGGAGGAATATAGGAGTTTCGTGGGTTCCCACCATAAACACTTTATTACAGGTAATTTAAATATAATTCAAGATAGTCAATTACGAAAACGTTTGGAAAAAGGTACTAAATTTCGTCCCATTTTTCGAATGAAAAGAGAACAGTTACTAAATGCCTTCTTAAAAATATTGATTGTTTTTGTTTAAAAATTTCTAACAATTTCGATATTCCTCTTTGTTTCTTCATAGACTGGAAATGGCGTTATTATTTAAAATTTAAAGACTTTATCAATAAGAATTTCTATAATTTCTATAAAAATTACAGTTATTATTCCTTGAAAACAATAAAAGAAAAAATCAAAGATATACAGAAACTGTTCATTCTAACTCCTATCGACAAA
The DNA here is from genome assembly GCA_013235015.1 of Araneus ventricosus. Taxonomy (NCBI): domain Eukaryota; kingdom Metazoa; phylum Arthropoda; class Arachnida; order Araneae; family Araneidae; genus Araneus; species Araneus ventricosus. The sequence goes on along the minus strand of BGPR01013923.1, from coordinate 20,501 downwards.
GCGTCAGGCAATTTCTCAATTATTTGTAAAAAATTCTATCTTGAACTCTTGGATAAGGATCTGAAAACCTCTGAAACATTTAAATTATATAAATCTAACAGCACCACTGTACAGAAAAAATCCGTGCTTCAAATAAAAGAATTAATTGCATAAACAATAATATGACCCTTCCATATATTACAATCTATCCAAAATTCCACAAACAACCTATCAAGTTCAGATTCATCACTTGGGGAACAAATACGAACATGAAAAAAGCCGGAGAATCATTCTCTAAGTACCTTAATATTATTCTAAGTTTTATAGAAAAAGAAAATTTTACATGGATTATTAAAAATAATAATAAAGTGATTGATTTTGCAAAAAACAATGTAATTATATATATTGAGACACATGACTTTCAGGACCTGTTCACTAGCATCCCACTTAATAAATTAAAAGACGTTTTAATGCATTATTACAATGACTTGAAAAACTTGCTAAAATGCACAGAAGCGTATTGGTTAGACATTATTAATTTATGCGTCTTCACCAATTTCATCTCGAATGGCGAAAATATTTTCTTACAGATTAAAGGAATTCCACAGGGGTCTTGTTTTTCTTCTTTAATTGCAAATCTATTTCTTCACTTTTACGAAAAAGATACAGTTTTAAGTTTAAATTCATCTTTTAGATATATAGATGACATCCTGATTTTTAATTTTAAAGATTTCTCTACAGTTAGTGGGAATATTTATCCTGAAGAACTAAAATTAACAAAAACTAACAATAATAATATTAAAGCTATTTTTCTTGATCTTGATATTGATTGTCAAAACGAATTAAATTTAAGTATCTACGACAAAAGAAATGAATTTAAATTTAATGTTAATAGGTTCAATTTTTGGAATTCTAATATCTCTATTAAGATCTTTAAAAACACAATATTACATCAATTACTAAGGATTAAAAATATTTGTAACAATTCAGAATCAAAGAAGAAACAAATCGAACTTTTCAAATACAATCTTAATTCAAATAAAATTCCCATTTCTCTTTTTTTACCTTTATTCCACAGCGTTCTGTAAAAAAAACCCTGCCTATTTTTGCCTCTGATATATTTTACAGTTAGTCTCATTTTGGTTTACTTTTTGGCTTTTGTTTACTTATCTACTGGCACTCGTAGAAAAGCTCCTTAGACCTCACTGACAACAAAAGGTCTCTAAGACTCTTCACTCCTCACTCCAAGTAAAACATTTTCCGAAACTTGTGACGTTAAAAGTTAACTGTCAACCACTTCAACCGTTGTCACGTCAGCACTTTTAAACGGTAGTTCGTGCCACGTGCTTCTGCATTTGGATCCATTGTCGCTTCAATTGTGGATTTTTGGGTGAGTTTTGACACCTTTTTCTTTGTTTTTGTTTTGCTTTGTTGGTTTTGGGGTTGGGTTTAATATGCTTTGTTTCTAATGGACTTGGGCTTTTATTGTATTTTACTTTTTTTCAATTGGACTTGGGCTTTTGCTTTGTTTCAAACTTTGGGTTTTGTTCGGTGTTCCGGGGAAACAAACTCTTTTTGGCTCTATTGCTAGAGTTTTGTGTTCAGAAAACACCGAATTTATTTATATATACGTCCGTTCGGGATTTCCCTTGCTGATGACGCGTCCCGGGCGTTGGCGTTTTTGTTCCTTTTTATTATTTTGGTTTTTCTTTTACAACGTGTTTTTAATGTTTTCTTAATGTTTTCTTTCTATGTTTTCTTTTATTTATATTTCTCACTATTCGGTTGTACTGCTGCATTGGCGCATTCACCGCATTTGGGAAGTTTTTTCCTCATATTTAAATTATTTATAGAATCTATTTTTTCTCAAATTTTTATGTGTGTGTTTCTCACATTCTATGTTTATCATATTTTGTCCTTTTCCTAAAGTTTACTTCTTTTGAAATTGCACTTCTTTATTTTGAGTATTTTCTTAACTGTTATTGCATTTGTTTCTGGTTATGTTTATGTTTGTATATATATATATATAGTTATGTTCTCGTGCAGCTTTCTTGGTGCATGCGTGACAGATCTCGCTTACCGATCATGAGAAAAACAACTCAACGATATTATATTCATAAAGATTGATGATGTCGTATTGAAAGATAAAAATTACTCCTGTCGACTTTTCTGGAAATAATATTGTAAATCTTCTGTAAATTTTTGTAAATAGGTGCGATGTATTTATTTATGTTCTATTGCTTTGAAAAATATATGAAGCTTTTTAGTTCAATGGTCTTTGTAGTGTTTAATCGGGTTTCCTGCTTCATTTCTAAAAACATGATGGACACAGAGCAAAAAACTCGCTTCTGGCCTTAAATTAATCCTGTTGGCCAAAGTTATGAAGGAAAAATTATCTAATCTAATTATTTGGGCCAATTATAATTAGTCCTAATGAGAATGCAAATGAATATTCTGTCAAATGGAAATGCATTAAAAACCTTTAATAGACGCAGGATATCTATCAGATATTTCAACTAACGGAAGGTTAAAGTTCAGCTAAAATAATTGAGTTTTAGATTAATCATTAAATAAAAAAAAATAAAAATATTACGCTTTTATAACTACACTAAAATGTAGAAAATAATTTTTTATGAAAAATCTAGAGGTCAAAATAAAACTCGTAGCAGCGTGAGTAAATTCTGCAATTCTCTAAATAAATTAGAAATTTAATCACGCTCATAATACATTTTAAATTTAAAGCGGGACATTTACCAGTGTTCCACTCCACTTTTTTTGGAACACAAGATACCAAACCCAGTCGACAATGTGAAGACCTGATGACAACTGGCGTAGACAGAGGGAGGGTTTGGAATTCCAACGTCATTGGATTTTCAGTCATCCCATTCTGACATAAAAGTGAAATACGATCCTTCGAGCGGGTGATAAATCCCCCGTGTGTGGAGGGAGCGTTGGGGAGAGAAAAACAGGGCGGGGAGGGGAGGGTTCTCTCTCCAAAAATCGAAAAAAAACCTTGTGGGGGAGGAGTAGGGGGATCGAAGTGGCTTTGGAGCATCTGTGAATGACCCACCAAAATCGATCGACTGGAATGGGTGGAAAACAAACCGGTCGTTGGTCCAAATGGAAGAGAGCAGTGTTGTCGTAAATGTCCAGCTTAATGAATGTTCAAGCATTTTCTGTCTTTTGATATTCGTTTCATGATTTCGATAACTTATGTTTTTAAGGTTTTTGATAATAAAATATAATCTACATTTTAGTATAACTAATAAAAGTGCGCGTTTTGACTTTTAGAATTTTTTTGTTTCTATTTTTCTTTCATATATTTCATAATCTCTTATTATAATCATTATAGAATTGTTTAATCACTTTTTCTGAAATCAACCGCAGATGGCGCCTCTCATATTCAATCAAAGATATATAAAGTTAAGCAATTATTTAATAACTAAATGGTGAAAATTTAAAAATATCTTATTCTCAGTAAACAGACAGTTGTGTAGAAGTAAAGTTAAATCAAAGCGTGCAATGAAACGCTGTTAAGTTGAGAGGATTCGTTTAATGTACCTTTGAGACTTCTGGCATGAATTGGCTTTCTTTTGCTAAATTAATCCTGTGAAATCAGTTATATTTACAGATTTCCCTTCAGTATAAATATATAAAATAAAAAAATGATGTCGGACAACAATACGGCTTTTGCTATCAGGTTTAAATTCATATCAAGCTCAGGTTGTATTGTTTACAGTTTACATGCAAAAAGTGGGTTTCAACTTTTCAGCAGTTTAGTCCTTTGTCCACATTTACTATTGTTGACATTATGATGCAAGGACATTAAAGGTGGCCACCACACAACCACAAACAAAAAAAATATATCTATGCATTCGTATCAAGCGCAATTTTCATTGTTTACGGTTTACATTCAAAAAGTGGGATTCAACTTTTCATCAGTTTAGTCATTTATCCACATTTATTGTTTTTGACATTATCATGCAAGGACATTAAACAAGCACACATACAGAAAAAATCTATGCGGCTGATAAGAAGAACAAAATTAGAGCAGATTGTTTCATGTAACACATTACCTTGATTACCTCTTATGTAACACGAACTATAAACAATTATGACAATAGATTCTATTTTCTTACTGTACCCACCAGTAGGCAAAGCATTATTCCAGGAATTTGAATCGGAAATAGAATATCATTGCTTCTATCCTGATGCTGGAAGTTTCCTAGTTTTCCATGAAATTAATGTGGACCAGTTTCCCCTGAAATTCCCTCCAGGAAGCAACCTACTCCCCATCTACCGGAACTGAAGTCCGATTTCTACTTCAGGTGATATTCAAGTGCTCCAAGGTTGCTTTATCTAACAGAAGTATCGCATTTCCCCTTTATCAGAAACTCCTTTCTAGTTACCAAGAGGGAATAGTTAACAGCAACTGTTTCCATACTTACAATATGCATCCGCCTATTTGTTTTATAAGCGATTCAATTTTATTTAACGCATGACCATTTAACCCTTAAATGTCCAGTGTTGCCTTTAAGCAACGTACCTAATTTTGTTTTCTAAAATATTGAGAATAAGACTGAAGCTCTAATACTTGTTGTTTCTAATAGAACACATACTGAAATTTAATTAAATCAATTATATAACATATAGATTTCTTCCTGATTGCTGATAAAAAATGACGGGAGGCTGTCTTTTTCAAACAGTCGGTGATGTTAAAGGCTTTACTCACGTGACTCTTTTCCGATTTTCAAATTTTATTTTGTAACTTCTGTTGTTACCCTTTATCTCAAAAGTAAGATATTAATTATGTTTTTAACATATGTAGTTACCGAGATATAGAGGATCGCGTCACCAATTGATGAGTATTTTTGTCCAACTTTGCGACTTAGTAGTAACTGAACTACAGTTCCGATTTTCAATTTGTTTTTGGTAACTTCTGTTCTTACGCTTTATTTCTAAGATAAGACAGTAGTTATATTTTTAACATATGTAGTTACAGAGATATAGAGGATCTCCCATACAACGTTTTTCGTGGCGTTTTGGCGTGTGATTCAAATTCCTTCCTGAGACTCCTATGGGAGGAACGTAGTCCTACGTTAAAAATAATAATAATTTGATGTTTTTGGCTTGAGGTTGCATCTTTTTAGCTTTGTTTCTACGCCTGAGAATACCATATTTTATTCTAAAATATTAAAGGAAATTCCTTATCCGTATTATTATTTATTAAAATGATCTGTGTTTGACATGACAGAATTTTATCAAGGGAATTTCTTTCTGATATAAAATTCACTGCCCTTTGGTAACAAACTGATTTTTGACCATCCCTTACTTAAAACAAAATATGATTTCTTAAAGTATTTTCCCCATGTTTTATTCAGGAAATGAAAGAATTTGAATTTTTCCTTCAATATTGTCCATTTGTATGAATTTCTTTTTCAGCTTTGTAATCACGTTATACATTTCAATCACACTGACGTGACCTCCGCAGTATAATCTGCCACGAAATCGAATTATTGACAGTTCAATTTTTCAATTGTCTGCCATTGTTTTCACGACTTAGCCCATTCTATTTATGAAACACATTCTATTCTAAAACTTACTTTATAAAAAGAGTTGTAATATAATGCGTCCTATAGGCTATGTATAATACATAAAAGATCAGAGTTATATCCTTCTAAATTCAAAAAGATAAACATAAATTTATTTTGTGGATACTCTTCTGACAGAGGGCGGCTTAGGATCAACTTTGCTTTCTTGCGTTCCAAACATAATAGATAAAGAAATTTATATTGAATTTCTACATTTCGTAATACCCGACAGAGAAAAAAATAAGCCCAGTCCTGCCTCAAAGGCAAGGTAGATTTTCTCCATGTCTCTACTGCATTCCATCATATATATTTGCTGGCTCAAATGCTTTATAGAAGAAGCTGATCCGTTATTTTACTTTTCAATCTTACTATTTGTTTCTGGAGGTATATATATTTATTGCTTAAAAAAAACTAGGTTAAGCTTAGTTTTATGATTTTAGATTTATGGTTACACATGGCTCCATTCCGAAAAATTCAGCGACATTACATGTTTTTATCATATACGAGGATTATTTAGAAGGTAAAGGACAATTTGACCCCTTCAGTCGTAATTAAGAAATAATGGAGTTAGAATTTTTTTCCTTTGGTGTACTATGTACTACTGCAAAGATTAAAGCATAAATGAAATTTCAAGTCTGTAGATGAAAAATTAAAGAAGTTACCCCATGTCCGGCATCCGAACAATACTGGATATTTCAACTTAAAAAAGATACAAAATCACACAAATTTTACTTTAAAATAGTTGTCAAAGAGTAATAAAATATTATAGAAGTCTTTTAAATGGTGAAAAGAGGATTAAAAACAAGAAATTACTTGAAAAACAAAATTCACCACCGAGCTCCATTTTGGGAAGAACGATGATTTTCCCAATTTTTTTGGAAAGAAAACTAAAAAAATGAAATAATTCCATGCCCGAAACGAAAAATTCTTGCAACAATTATATTTATAAGAAAATCGAGAATCAAAGAAGAAAACAGCATGTAGTTTCGTCAATTATTGAATTAATAGGAGCAGTTCAAAGTTGATGTCCGGTATACCGGACACCAGGTCTGAAGGGGTTTTAAGTAACTACATTGCCAAATTTGGTAACTCTATGCCCAAATATTTGCCTTGCGAACATTTTGAACTATATTTTGCTTCATGTTCACGCAATTTATAGAAAGAATGTCAGCCTTAACCCATATTTCCTCACCGTCCTAAAAATAAGACAACACATAAGTGGTCTCTATATAAATTATTTTCAAAATTTTAATTCAAATTAAAGACGTTTTATTATTCAACGGTCATTTATCTAGACGTTTGTCTTTATCGCAAGTTTCAATTGATGTTGGATATTTTTTCTTAAAATTTTAAAATAGCGATTTTTGCAAAATTTTTCTTTCACATTTTCAACACGCATGTTTCTTTAAAGATTTGACCTCCAATAAAAACCCCGCATATAAATTTATTAAGGTAATATTCCATACTTTTATATCAGTAAAAATGAATTGTCAAAAATTTATCTAAAAGGTAATTTTTTTCTTGCATTTTCGATTGTCTTAAAAAAGGACGATGGTACAATTCACTACTATCTAACACCATCCGTTACTAATGGAGATAATCCTTTCTTTCCTGTTACATTTCAAACATTGTTACACTACAACAGCGCAGGCACCTAACAGTCTGTCTGACATATACATTAGGGTGGGCCGAAAAACACTTTTTTTCGAAATAGCTTTTCTAATAGTACGGAAAGGGTTCTCTCTGGGTCCAATAAACACGGTGTAAAATATTTTTTTGATTGGATAATATCTTCTGTCCCCGCATCGCACATGGATTTTGGAAATTTGGGTAAAAATTTCAATTTTTACTCGGTGTAGGAAATATAATTATTTTTCAATATTGCTATTCTAATAGTGCTGAAGAGGTGCCCACTGAGTTCAATAAGAAAGGTGTAAAATTTTATTTCTATCGAATAATATCTTCTGTTCCCGTATCGCAATTGAAATTTTGCAATTTTGTAAAAAAGTACACTTTTTCTTGACTTTTCATACAGGAAGCGACTTCAGAATTTTGCTGATAATGCTGATAGAAAGGCTCAGAATTTATATTTAAATCATACACAAGCAACGTCTAACGCAGAGTATGTAGATTATGAAGATGAAGAAACGGATTGTTCTTGAGAGATATCTGAAGTAATTTTAAATCTGAACACTTACAAATCATCGACATCGAACCGTTTAATCCCTCTTACTGATCATAAGTACAAACAATTAACTCCATTTGTAGCTAAATCATCACAAATGCGACTTGGCCTTCCTTCAACTGTTGTGGATGGCGACCTGTTTGGCGTCTCGGATCGGACTGTGGTTGCAATTGCTTCAAGTGTTCTTCACGATGTCGGTCTCATAACTAGCAACAACTCAGATTTGGTGGTTGACGAAAACATGCTACGAAGGGAAAAGGCTAAGGTTAGAAAGGATTTAAAATTCCAAGCTTTAAGTGAAGCTCAGGCATTACCATTGAAGGGACTGTATTTCAATGGTCGTAAAGATTCTACATTGATAGAGGAAAGAGTAGATACTAAAAGATACACGAGAAAAGCAAAAGAGGAACATTTATGTCTTATTGAAGAACTGGGTTCACGTTACATTACTCATTTGAGTCCATCATTTGGCACCGCAAAACAGATTTCCGCGACTATTATCGGATATTTTGAAGGGACCACAAGAGAGCTTTCTCAGTTTTTGGAAATTGGCTGTGACGGCACATCTGTTAATACCGGATGGAAATCCGGTGTTTGGAGTTGAAACTTGGTAAACTTCTACAGTGGGTAATATGTCTCCTTCATTTTAATGAACACTTACTCTGAGGCATCTGTTTGAAACGTTGGATGTGCCAACAAATGATCCAAAATCATATTCTGGTAATTTTGGGAAGGCGCTCCTTACATGTGAAGCTTTGCCAGTTACAACTTTCGAAATTATTGACGGCGAATTACCAACAACTGATAGACGTGACTGAAGCAAGGATCAAATGTACTAACTAGAAATATCTCAAGCGTTGCGATTGGGTAATTGTTCTGATGAGCTGTCTAGACGCAGTCCTGGTACATTATCACATTCACGCTGGCTGACAAAAGCCAACTGAGTTTTAAGATTATATGTTAGTTCTCCAGCTTCGTCTTTGAAGTTGGAACAAATCGCTGAATTTGTTATGAAAGTTTACACTCCAAACTGGTTTAATATAAAGTCTAAACACTCGCTTAAAGATTGAGCTAAGCATGTGTGGAATACTATTTCTAGATCCAGGTATTTATTTTAAGACCACAAGGACGTCGTTGATGGAGTAATTTGTAGAAATTCGTTCTTTGCTCATCCTGAGAATATCTTGCTGTGTATGCTGAAGTATGAAAGAGTGTACATCAAAGAACTTGCTGCATGACGTATAATTAAGTCTAGAGAGTCATCTTCCAATGTAAAGTCAGTACGTGTCTTTCTCCACCATAACTGAATTTTGAAGCTGCTGACTATATGGAAATGATTGACTGGTCTTCAATTACCATTACTGCTCCACCAATCCTCCGTAATATATCCACTGTCGTATTTAGATCTATTGTGTGTGATAAGAAAAATCCAGAATGGGACTTCGTTCACTTCCCATGTCACACACAGGCAGTGGAACGGTGTGTCAAGTTAGTGACAGAAGCATCCATTAAGGTCTATGGGTTTCAAAACAGAGACGGGTTCATTAGATTCACATTCTTTTCCCGATGCCTTAATTCGACAATAAGGCTGATTTCAAGCCTCTTCCTGCTGATTAAGTGCAAGTAAACTTTTGATATTGGCATGTCATAACATTCTATTGTTACAATATCCTTAACACATATTATATTAATATATTATGATTCAGCAATTATTTAATAATTTTCAGGTAATATAATCAATTGTACATTACAATACATCAATAAACAGCGTTTGTACCCATCTATTTTTCATGTTTGATTTATTTCTATAACACATAAAAAAGTGCACTTTTTTTCAAAAATTGCAAAATTTCGATTGCGATGCGGGAACAGAAGATATTATTCGATCGAAAAAATATTTTAAATCTTTCTTATTTAACCTAGTGGACGCTTCTTCCGCACTATTAGAATAGCAATACTGAAAAATAATTATATTTCCTACACCGAATAAAAATTGCAATTTTTACTCAAATTTCCAAAATCCAAGTGCGATGCGGGGGCAGAAGATATTATCCAATCAAAAAAATATTTTACACCGTGTTTATTGGACTCAGAGAGAACCCTTTCCGCACTACTAGAATAGCGATTTCGAAAAAAAGTGTTTTTCGGCCCACCCTAATATTCATATCATGTGCCAGGCATGCAGGGAGGAGTTAATTATTCTGAAACAAAAGCCCATGAAGCCATTGTATTTTTCATTATTTGTATTTTGAAATTCGTCGATGTAGACATAATTTTTCTCGTTTCCCTATACTTGAATTTTGTTTTCTTTTCAAAATAACTTTGATGCTAATATTTTAAAATGTCATGTAAATTTTTAATTTTTCACGCGGCAGAAAACAGGTAGAGGTACCTATGCGCATACAATCTGCAATAAATATAAAAACTGAGTTGATCTTTCATCATCAATTGATGCATGACAAATCATGCAACAATTTATTTTACTTCAATTTAAGGGAAAAAATGTACTGGTCTTTATTTATTAAGGCGTTTGAGAGAGCATTTGTTGCTTGATGAAATCTCAATCATCTATTTAGTGATGATAGTTTGAGCCTGCTTGGTCTTCTAAGACATATAACAGTTGACTATTTGGACATTCTATTCCAAGGAAACAATCTTGTAGAAAACTGGGAGTTCAACAAGTTAATAAAGATTTTCAAAAGCTTAAAAATAAGCATGTTATTGTGAAAAAACCCCAAAACGACAAAGAAGATGCCATCTAAAAACCAATGCAGCCAAACTAACAACTATCTGTAGAAAACGTAACGCTGGACTAAGCTTTAAGATGCTTTCTCCCATTCCACCTAACTCGAAACGAATGGTAGTGGATTGTGCCATTGTCCTGTTTTTAGAATAAATAGTCTGTACCTGTGAAACTAATAACAGTTTTGTTATAAGTTTTTTTTTATTTTATGTATATACATGGGCTTAGAAAACATCTATTTAAGATTTTATTAAAAAAATTATTAACATTTTTGCAATACTTGGTAGTATATGTGTCAAGTCATTATCATGTTAAAATAAACACAAAGTTCTCATTTTCAGTTAAAGTTGTCTGCAATTACTAGTATTCAAGAATCTCTTTTCTAAAGGTGTTTAATTATTGACTGAGGTGTGAAAATGCATTTTCTTAAACGTTCATAAACTATGAAGAAATCTTTAAATTATTATGATGAAGAAAATACATTGTATAGACGAGTCTCAGTCAACGGCTACTAACTTAGAAAGTGTTTCGTCCTCATCAATAAGAGTAAAAAAATGAAACAGAACAGAGTGTCGCAAAGTAAGTTTAGTAGATGAAAATCGCGAAAATACTTTACAATATCTGACGTCATTCGGGAACACAATAAAAACTACAAAGACTTTAGCACGTTTCCAGTACAACTTACAGTGTACAGTATGCGGCTTGAAGGATAACAATGAGAATGATAGGAAAGAAAAAAATTACTATTATAAGTTTTAATTACGCTACATCTTTGATCTGAAATAACTTCTTAAAGCTTCACTAGATGTCGCTACTAATGCGTTCAATGAGAGAGGACATAAAAATAAATAATTTACCTTTACTTTCATTCTTTTTCAAAATTTATTCCAAAACAGTAATATTCAACTGAATATTGTACTTTTATTTTTTAAACTTCCCATATATGGGACGAAAATGCCTCTACTTTCACGGAAATGGGCTTCAACATCCAAAGACCGAACAATGTAATTAGGAGAGAGTTTGGAAGGCCAGCTATCCCCTATCAATATCGTTATCCTGGTGTATTGCATTGGCTATCTTAATCACCAGATATTAATCCATGTCATTTCTGTCTTTGGAGTCTTATGAAGAAGACACAAGAAAAAGCCAAAAGATATTATTAGGTTCAAAAGTGCCATAACTGATTCATTCTCAAGCATGAAAAACGAAACACTTGAATCTGTATCCAACAACTTTTTGACTGTGTTCTCTATTATTTTACTCTGAAAGTTCTCACTTCGAAAACACTATCCATAAAATTCCTGCTCACGTTCTTTGTTGCAAAAAAAAATGTATACTATTTGCAATGACTCAAAAGTTAGTTCAGTACAAAGTTGTCAGATAAATTGCATTTTGTAATGATAGACGAATGAAATGCATATGTTACCGGCAAAGTTTGAAATCCGGCATTCTATAGAATGCATAGGCATTGTATATAATGCCTAAAACTAGCCGGCAATGTATGAAACGATTTATATTTCACAATTTTCCTAGGCATTCTATAGAATGCCAAATGATAAACCGGCAAGAAATAAATTGCCGATTTGATTACATATGAAATAAAGTTAAGTGCAATTCAAAATTAAATTATTTGCTTCCTTGATGTAATAAGTAGATTCACAATTTATTTTGTTTTCTTAATAAGAAAGGCATAAACTTTGATGTGAAAACTTTCATTTTGATTTACGAATTTTGAATAAAGGATTTTTTAATGGTACTCTTTTATATTATTTTTTCTAAATAACATTTGTATTTTTGAGGAATGCACGCCTTTTAAATAATAGCCTTATTACGAACTTTTTTTCATACTTTGCCTAAATAGCATTTGTCATTCTATAGAATGCATTGGTATTATATACAATGCCTAGGAAAAGTATATAATAAATCTCATATTTCATACTTTTCCTAAAAACGCCCGGCATTCTATAGAATGCCGGCATTTCACATATTGCCGGTAACACAATACAGAAGGCACCGTTTATACGTCTTTCAAGGGACCGACGTATAAATGAAACTTCACTAAACAACTTTGATTATTATAAATTTAATGCAACTTAATTTTAAAGTGTATTAAAATAGTACTAGTATAATACTACATAGTATGGAAATCAATAATTAAATTTTAAATCTAGCATGTATCATAAAATTGAGAAAAATCATACCTTCATTGTAGATCTTGAATACTATCACATATCTTAGATGATTTATATGCATGCAGGTAGGCGTTTAATTAAGAAAATATTTAACCGTCGTCTGACGTGCTGATGGTCTGCAAGTATATGTGCAGAATTATGAATCGAATTAAGTTCATTGGATACTTTTTCAATGTTTCTTTTTGACCAAAGAAATAAGTTCGAAGATTTCTAATGGAATCCATTGTGTCTTTAAAGAAAGGTGGAATAACTTCATGACCATCGCTTAAATTAACACCAGACAACTTGCCTTCTATTAATTCATCAACTGTAAATAATTTCGAAGTCGTGGTATCTTTATCACACTTTACATACTAGAAAGGAGGATGTTTTCACATTTCAGAACAGGGGAAAACGACGTATAACCGAATCTTTGCATCGTATGACCAAAATACTTTATCACTACAGTGAATACTAATGAATCGGGTTTGTGATGAATAGACGTATAAATGAGAAACTTGTAAGGAGTCTTATACTGGATTTCAAATAATTGGAAAAACCAAAGAACGAGTCCTCTAACCCCATCCACTGGACCGATTTCGACAATTTTTGTTTGATATGAAAGCTCATGACCCCTAGATACATCATCAGTGGTCTCTTGCTTCCCCCAACCCACTTTCCAAGAAATATCCTAAAATAAAATTTCGACAGAGTGGACCGATTTCGCCATTTTTCAAGTGTAGCTATGGTCTTTTAATATTATGGGAGAACATCTGGCAGCCGAAGGCGGTAAATTACTAATTATTATCAAAAAATATGTGCATAATATTTAAGCTCCGGGTATACATTAATATAAATTATTTAAATACAGACCGCCTCATCCAATCTTGGCGCAGTTTAACCAACAATGGCTCTTGCGCCATTAAACCTCAATCAACCAACCATCCAACCAGCCTCATCCAATCCTTACCATTTACTCCTTTGTGGAAGATAAGGCTTATATAATGGGTAAGATTAAATTCGGAGAGGCGTTTACTTTTATTTCTCTCTAAACTATTTTTACTCCATATGAGATGATTAAAGCAACAGTAAAGGTGAACAAAAAAACTTTGTTTTGTAGGAATATATATATATATATAATAAATTCCAATTTGCTTTCTGTAATCCTAAAACTGTCGACATTTTAATAAAATCCTTTCTCATTACACGACTCGTACGACGTGAATCCTTGCTTATCCTATAAAGAATTTCATTGTGCTGTCATGATAAGAAAAAAACGAACCTTACCATCGTTGGATATTTTTCTTCCTTTTTTGGTGAGGCAGCCATTCTAAAGACAGTGCTTAATTTAATTATTTAAATAAAGGGGACGGAAAAAAGACAGATATTTAGAAAACTATTGAAGTTTTTTTTATCATTTTCTCGTGTGCGAGTTGCAGAAGGATAAATTATTGAAATCTTCAAAAAATTTGACTCCAAATCTTTGATGAAAGTCTATGTATCCTCCCTGTGTCCGAAAACCATAATTTTGGAATTATGTCTGCGGCAGTGTCAGTTTTAGTGTGCTAGAGTACGATATCTTAAAAATGGACTGAACTGGGCCAATGAAATTTGGTATTTGTAAATTTTTGATCGTCTGTAATCCAAAATTTTGGATCTGTGTGAAATTTTAGAAAAACATTTTTCCACGAGAACGTTTTCTATCTGTGCGTGTGTCTGTCAACACGATAAATGAAGAACTCCTGTAAGTCTGTGTCTTATGTTATAACAAATAGGAGGAAGGAAAGAGTTGAGAAAAACTCCTGCAAGTCTGTATCTTATGTTGCAACAAATAGGAGAAAGGGAAGAGTTAATGTTTCAAAATATAATTTCAATTCCCTTCTCTATACACGAGAAAGTTGAAGGTAGAAATACTCCCTAATTTTTATGTTGTTATTCATTGTGGTATATAATAGTTGAAAAAAGGGATATAAGAGCCCTAAGAATATCTGTTAGGATTTCTCTCAAATGTTATTTTTATTTGTGCTTTGTAAATTAGTTAACAGTAAGAGTGACTGCCCAACATTTGTTAAATTTTGTTTTCACCTTAGCAATGAAGGCAATGTTTATCTGTCGTACATCTTTAGTACAAAAATAATGTACAAATTCGTATATCAGGAAAGTCAAAAGTTTCGGTTCACTTTGTAAATACATTGATTTGCATGCACTTTAATTTGCCTCTTGCACTTATCGAGATGGTGTGTGATTCTAATCCCACTTGATATAAAATATCTAGCAAAGTCCACGAGTCAAGGACTCACCATAAAGTGTGACAGCTTCTTCTGGTCAAAGCGACCTTGGAGCAGCTAGGTAGGAAGTGAGGTAGAAGACTGAGTTATCTTCAATATATGTGGATAGGTTGCCTTTTTAGAGGACTTTCAGGGATGATGGCCCAAATTTGTTTCGACTGAAGGAAAACCAGGAAATTCTTCAGCAGCCAGACGACCAATGCCAGCAATTTCTTTTCTTGCTAAAACGCCCATTGGTCTACTAGTTTTTGATTAACTCTAGTTAAGAGCAACACCAGAGGATAGAACTCGTAAGCTTCTTCCTTTTGAGGATAGATATTTATCAGCTATGACATACCTTAATCCTCTAGGCAAATTCTGGGTGGAGGAAATGTTTCATAAAATCAATTATGATTAAGCTTTATTGATTTGCTTCTAATGCTTTAGCATAAATAAACACACAATAAAATTTATTGGCTTTAAAAAGGGTCTTTTTTATTTTGTAAGCATTTAAAAGACAAACTGAAAATTCAAATAAAACTAGAAAAGGAAATTACGAAAGTAGAAAAAAGTTAAATAAAATTTCAAAGATGTATAGAAAGAGAATACTAAAACCAAATTATTTAGAATTATAAATAAAAAAGAAAGTTATTTCCAATATCAACAGATAAATCAATATAAATTTCGATCGTCTATATAAATGCAAGCACACTGAGCATTCTGATACTAATCATTTTTCCTTCTTCCTAAACGCCTTTCAAAACCTTCTTCAATTGGTTCATTTGTCCATTGAATTCGTTTTCTTCCTTTTTTTCCATAAAAATAAGAAATAAAAAACCTCATAAAATTCCTATTTAATTTATCGAAAAGACTCAAATAAAATCGTTCTCGTTTGTTCAATTTTAGAAAGTGAAGTCACGTGATCCATCAACTGCAGAAGACGATGAAAAATCCTAAAGCTAAACACATTACAACATACATGAAATATTTCTATAGATTATAATTATAGAAATGAAGAAGGAAGCCATAATGTGATTCAACATGTAGAAGAAACATGGGATGGACCTATATACAAAATAGCGCTGGAAAGTACCAAAATTCGCCCACTGCTCATAGCTAAGTGACACATTGAAAGGCGAAAAGCGGCTTTTTCTCACCCTTGAACTGTGAAATTCCCACCTCAGGTTTGGCGCTTGTCCAATCTCGAGGCTATTTTCATTCTTCTACATCTCACCCAAGGCTCCA
The DNA here is from genome assembly GCA_013235015.1 of Araneus ventricosus. Classification (NCBI taxonomy): domain Eukaryota; kingdom Metazoa; phylum Arthropoda; class Arachnida; order Araneae; family Araneidae; genus Araneus; species Araneus ventricosus. Next base: position 4,320 of record BGPR01013923.1, on the reverse strand, counting down.
ATTCGCTTTCTTGATTTATTTTTCTTCTCTTTTTCTCATTCTCTAGTTCTTGGTTTCTGTTTCGTTTTCGTGTTTTCCAGACAGGAACACATCTAGTTTAACACGAAAACGAAGTCACTCGTCGAAAATAGGTAAGTCGATTATTTTCTAAAATAAAATTCAGATAATTGCAATTAAAATTTTGGTCTACTTAGAGGAAAAGATGCCTTTTTGAAACTGTTTTTCTATTGTATTCTCTTGAGAAATATATTTTTGCAACACTGCCCGTTCCTGAGTGTGAGCTGTCACTGGAAATAACATAACCAATGGTAAGAAACACAAAGTACGAAAGTTTCTTATTTTGCCAAACATTCCTCTGATGAAATTAACTAACGCGGCTCTGACGAAACAAATTCCTTGAATTTCTTTAACCGTCAAAAATACCTGGAATTCCAACTGTAAATGAGAGAAGTGTTTAGCGCCGTTTTAGTTTTATTTTTCTTTTTCGAGTTTGACATCAGAAAGCTTAAATCTCATCAATTGCACAAAAATGGCTTACCGAACATCATAATTTATATAAATAGTAGAATGAATTTTTTAAATCATAAATAAAGATAAAAATGATCATGAGAGATATTCAGCTCTAAAAAATGAATCGTTTTCAGAAAAAGCATAGAAAATCTTTCTCATGATATTTCAGCATAAATATTACTATCTATGATCGCATTACTTCTTCCTCGAAGCGATTTAAAAAGTTTTATAGCCTTATCAAACTTCCGAAATGTGGTCATATTATCACATGCATAAAACGATGACCCACATTTAGATCAGTCTCAGAAGTTTCACATAATGTGTCTGGGGAAGCTCAAATGACGTTCATTCAGAAAATCGTAAAAATAAATGATCACAAATTTTGAATTTTTACTGAAAAGAACGATGGTGATTTAACGGAATTTCTTTGGCTACTATTTTTGCTTTCAGTACAATATTTTATTAAATATATGAGGAAATATGAAATTTACATTTATATTGAGTTATATTTTTCTGAATTATAAATTTTCTCATCATTGGACACTGCAATAATAACACCTTTATATTTTCACTCTCATATAATAATTTTCTAAAACGATGATTTTCTAAATTGTTCAAAGTTTTGGAAAAACAGCAACAACAAAGAGACTGTTCCGTTGCCAATGTACAGTTAGAACTCTGAATACATGGAAGCAGATAGAATTGACTAAACATGTATTAATATGGAATATGTTTCATAAACGGGTTAAATGTTAAAAAATTTTAATCACTCTTGAAAGACTATGAAATTTTCCACATTTCAGTCGAGTAAGAATTTTTAATATTTTTACAGCAGTTATATTGCGCCATGGTGCATGAGATACGACGTCATTCACAAAAACCTTAAAATTAAAGCAGTTAAATATTCCAAAAAAATATCTCAAGAAACTTCTTCAATGAGGTAAATAATCACCAAAACCCGCTCATCAACTGCCTATATATGGAAAATATTCTTACCCCTATACAACCACCAAATGGTCACCCCCCTGACGTCACGACTTTAAACGTCTTAAAGCTCAGAATTCACTAAGGAAACCCATGAAATAGCTTCCTATCACAATCTCCATATGGCTTTTAAGGTATCCGACTGGTTTAAAATCGTCGTTTTTGATGAAATTATCAAAAACATTTTTATGACTTAATTTTGTAGCCTGTTTAATACGCTTTCTAAAACTGTCTCACTTTTTACTCTACGTGAATTACAAATGGAGTTAGACCGCTGTTTTATTACCGAACTGTAAGCATTATTTTAAGTTGCATGAGAACTTTAAATGCGTTTTCTGCGAAATGATATTTCTGAGGAAAACTGTCGACCGTAACAATGATTTCTTAAAACGTTATTCAAGTATTGATATGAAATTTTCTAATATTGTTTTCTGTAATATGCTTGATGCTTTCCTCTAAAAACTAAGGTCAATTTTAAAATCAACTAATATTTTTAAGTGTTTAAATATAAACGAAAAGCATTTTTTATGAAAAATTACCAATTTAGTAACTACGTTCAGCTATATCTCAAAACTATTTTGAAGTACAAGAAAGATTTTACAGCATAACACAGATAACTGTCATAAAAATGTACTCCTACAAGGATTTATGTATATTTAGAATATGATTTTGTCTATGGCTGTTAGCGTAAGGCAAATATTTTATTCATTTTTCTTCAAATTTCTTAGTTTTTTAAAAAAATATTATTTTGAAAGCCTAATTTTGCAATATTTTCATAGTTTTAAAACATATGCAGTTGAAAAATAACATTAATATATATATATATTTCGAAAACTCGTCTCCGAACACAGTCGGATACCTTAAGCGGGACATTCACCGTTATTCAATTCCATGATTTTTGGAACACGGGAAGGAAAAACCTTTCGTCAATGTGAGAAACCGATAAAAATTGGCGCAAATGGATTGCACTGATGGAATTCCGAATAGTATGAAATACAATTGGAATGGTCGGATGCCTTTTGACTCCTCACTGCGAGGGTAGCATGAAAACAAAACCACTGCCTAGACGGAAACCCCGCGAAGAGGATAAGTCAGGTTGAAAGTAAACAAGGAAATCCTCCGTGTGTCAAACAAGGTGTATCAAAGCAAACTTTGGAACATCCGTGAATGACTTGCCTAAATTTTTCGACTGGGATGAGTGGAATACAAACCAGTTGTTCGACAAATGGATTGAATTACTGATGAATGCCCAGCTTTATACACACTCAAGGGAGTTACTGCGACCAGCCTAAGCGTGCGGATCAAACAGTGGCGTACCGAGGGTAAGGCAGGTAGGGCAAGTGCCCTGGGCGGCATTACCAGGGGGCGCAAATTTGAGAAATCAGTTAGTTATATATAAGAGAAAAGTGTGCTTTTTTAATCTCTTATTCCTCTGATTCTTGAGAATTAAAGTGGTTCCAATCAAGTATGGGCAAACTTAAAGGCATTTTACAGCCTGGAAACCAACTCACGCTAGGTTTCTCAAAACAAAATAGCAAATAGTTTTATGTTACAAAGATCTGATTACAAAAACCCTTCTGCTGAAGCTCGTTAGAATCCTTTTCAAAGAGCCTCTAGGGATAACAGGTATGCATGATTTTTTTCATTATTATTCGTATCTTTAGAATTTTTTCAGTGGATTAAGTTATTTGTATACATTTTATCTTAAGTTCTAAATGCGAGATCAATGGAATGCATATTTGTTTTATATTTTTCTAAAATATAAAAATTTTCACACAAATAACTGTTTGGATTTCTTATTTAAGCCCTTAAGTGGTTAAAGTAATAATGTATAAATTTTTTTAAGAAAATTTAGCAAAATTTCATTGAAAAATTCAAAACTATTTTATTTAAAAATCAAACTTTTTTTTGATATGTCCTTATGATGCCTTTTAGATGAAAGAGCCGTCCCATTGTACAGTTATCTCTAATAATAATACTAAAACCGATTGTGTAAAGTATGTTTGCGCATTACAGGGCTGACCGTTTGTCTTAAAGTTACCAAATTTGGCCAGAATAGATTTTGGAGAGTAAAAAGACCCAAATTATTTTTAAAACTTTGATTAGAATTTTAATTAATTGAAAACTAAACTAAATTACGATGGCCTTTTTTAGATAACTTCTGAAAATATTAAAGCAGAAAAAGAAACTTTACATCATCTTAAAATTCCAAAATTATCATCTAAATTATGCATATTTAGTTGTGAAAATTTTTCAAAACTTTAACAACTTTTTAAAAATATTTTTAAATATGATTTACAGCAGTAAATTTTAATATTAAAATTTAAGACAAACATATTTCATTAAATCTTTAAATCATTAATTTTCTGTTATCTCAGATATAATTATCCTTTTCAATAACTTTTTAATTAAATATTTTGTTTTATTCTTAAGTTATGAAAGGGCAGTAGGTCTCTTTTCTCTCTCTCTCTCTATGCTTGTTTAATTTTAAGCAAAAGGTAATTGTTTTTCGGAATTAGATTTATCATGTGGTTTTTATTAAGGGGAAATGAAGTATTTAGGAGATTTTCTTAATTTCTCACGCTTTTGATATTTTTAGCTGTGCATTTCATGAGAAAATATCAATTCTCCTAATAGTTAATATCTGTAGTTATTGATTTATGTTATTCATTTATGCGATATAACTAGCTAAATATAAAATTCCTAATCACTTACTAAATACAATTATCGTAATAACCATCAGAATCGTGTGCAACTTTAATGACTAAAAATCCGTTACACATTTGTATCGCCGAGAATTTAACCTTTTTAGACATGAGAGCTTAT
>BGPR01013922.1:0-40464 GCA_013235015.1 Araneus ventricosus | reverse complement strand
TACATGCTGATGAAACGTTCCCCAAGTTGGTGAATAGAAGAAAAACCCTCTTCATCCAAATTTCTTGACTCGCAGGAAAGCAAGTTGTTGTTGATCTCCAGGGGTCTACCCTAATATGTAATGTTCATATTTCATCGATCCTGGATCCTTGTATACTTTCAACAAACTTCAACTTGTTGTTAAATTTTGCGATTCGAATGAAATAATAAATTTGTTAATTTTGACTAATCTTGCTGAATTATCATTGGTTTATTCACCAAACAACACTAAAAAAATCTCAATATCTGTGACAATTTCAGCAAAAAAAGGGTTTTTTGGAAGAGTTAGAGTCAGAAAACAGAACTTGATATTTTTTGACCAGTTACTGTCAATGTCGAATAGTGGTCTCTAGATTGAGGCACTATAGGAATGTCCCTAACATCCTGTGCGAAAAAAAGCCGCAACATCAGTTTTGAGTTATGTTCATTAAAACGAAATTCAATGATATTTTCATTATTTGAGGAGAAAACCATAATTTTCAACATTTCAACAACAATCATTTCATGTTGAACTTTATTACAGTGAATATCTTTCTCCTTTTTTATTTTCTAGTATACAAAGTAAAGAAAGAGACAGTATCGCATCCTCAAAACATTTGACCTCGGGATTTTAAGGAATCTATATGTTTTAGACCTCCCTGCGTCGGAATAGAAAGATTTGGAACTCTGTCTATCGGTATGTCGGTTTGCCTATGAATATCGTAGCTCGAAATCGCATCAACTTTGATATATAAAATTAAATATGTGATCTTATCAACGAAATTGCATTTTTGTATAATATTTTAAACTCAACCTATTGATATAAAGACTTTCAACATGCATATCCAATTTTTTTCACCATACTACGAAGCTCAGAAAGTGCCATATTGTGTGACTATATGATAAAGTAGAGGGTGCAACACAGGCACTGGTTTAAAAACAGAGTTAGAAGTAAATCAACATGATTATGTTTATTGGTCAACATCCTATTTGTAAATTGTGTGATGCGATCTGCATGATGTATAAATAGTCTCTAAAGAGAAGACTATCATATTTGGCACTTACCTACTTCTTGTTTAGACCACGAAATTATTTAAAATTCTTGGCCAAGCAGGAAAGGGCGACCATAAAGAAATGGCGCTTAATATTCTGAAAGAACTGTATACACAGGAGCTTATTCCCTTCCCACGCCAATCTACGTTTCATCATCATATAGAAAAACCATTAACTCGGAATGAATTGAAAAGAATATTACAAGAGGTCCAACAAAAAAAGGCTCCAGGTTATGATGACATTGATTTTGTTATTCTTAAATCTATATTTAAACATTTTCCAAAACTGCTCCTTTCTTTTTAAAATAAATGTCTCAAGCTTCAATGTTTCCCGACATCATTGAAAATCGGCATAATTGTCCTATTCCACAGAAAAGGAAAACCAAAGTCAGAAACGAAGTCATACTGTCCTGATCACTTTTACCAAACTTGGGTAAAATATTAGAGAAATTATTGCTAGAACGTCTTAACTTTCATCTTAGGACTAATAACCCGCAAGCGGCTAGCTAATATGGCTTCACGGTAAATAAATCATCCGAAGAAGCAATAGTTAACTTCATAGATGAAATAGAAATGGTAAGATCAACAAAACAACATGCATTGGTGATCTCACTGGATATAAAAGGTGCTTTTGACCACTTGGAATATAATTCAATCAAAAATAGTCTAAATAATAGTAATTTCCACTCTAATACAAAAGAAACCTTAATAGATCTACTTTCAGGCAGGCAAGTAGCTTTAAACACCTCTCAAGGACCAGCTACACTACCACAACATCGGGGCTGCCCACAGGGCTCGTGCACTGGTCCGGCATTTTGGAATCTCTTGGCAAACGAAGTGCTAACTCAATCCTGGCCAGAAGGAGTTCATCTGCAAGCCTTCGCAGATGACTTCATCTTTCTTATAAAAGCACCAACAAAGGCTAAAGTTAAATCCCTTGCAAATGAAGCCCTAAATCAATTTAAATCCTGGGCTGCAAAACATAATCTGGAAATTTCAGCAGATAAATCAAACTGCATGCATTTCATCAAAAATAGAAACGGTCCTCGCTAGTCAGCAGGCATAAGATGGGAAGGTAATCTCAGAGGGAAATCAAGCATCAAATATCTAGGGGTCTTTATTGACGATAAACTAAATTTCGTAACACATCTGTCTGAGTTAAAAAATGAAACGCTAAACCTTTATCAAAAAATAAAAAGTATCGCCGAATCAAAATGGGATCTGAATAAAAAATATCAGAAGGAAAATCTATTTCACTGTTATAGAAAGAATATTACTTTATGGAGCATCGGCATGGGTAAATAATATCACCAGAAGGCAACAAAGGCTTCTCAATTCTATACAGAGAAAATTCCTTCTCAACATCACTGGGGCGTATTCTACCACTCCAACAGCAGCTCTACAAGTGATCGAAGGCATTACTCCCCTACATATCAAAGCTCAAATGGAGTCTATTCTCATTAGAGTAGGTCGCCTTCTCAGGGATTGCAATTGGGAAGGCTCAGCTTTTTATATCAGGATTTTCAACAAACAAATCCTACTTTTATCATTCATCCAGCTAATTTTGATTTAGAGGACAGGGTCTCAATAGTCTCTGGCCCGCATCTCCCAGCTGAGGCTATTTCACATCTAGAAGGTGAAACATGTTGCGCTTTCTGTGTCATTCAAAACAACGTCCAAATTCATCAGTGGACGGCAAAATTAAGCCCACATAATACCGTATTTCAAGCTGAAACCTTAGCAATGAAAGAGGCTTTAAATTGGGCTAATTCTGAGGGAATATCAACATCAATCTGGAGTGACAACGAGTGCTACAATTCTTCCATCTAGAAATTCAAATCTCCTTTATTTATTTGATACAAAGATTTGGTTATTCTGAAAGTTTTAACATGAGACTGGCACACTGCTTAGAAGCTAAACGGCTTTTGACGCAGACTTACGTCTCTCCACAGTGGTCTAACGGTCTGTCGTGGAAAGGAAAAAATTATGACGCTTTTCGCGCTAAAGTCTTATATAGCTTATAGCTGCGCAACCAAATAATACAGTCAATTGGTTTTAGATTCATTTAACAGAAAAAGGTAGACATTGAAGATTGCAAAAAGAATTTTAGATTTTGCAATTACCGTTTAGTCACAGTTGAGTTGAAAAGTTGGTGAAAATCACGGAGAATTTTACATAGATAGAGTCACATAGTCACACTAGTCTATTAGTCACCATAGACTATAGAGTTAATAATCACATAGAGCTACTTTAGTCCCAGAAAGTCACAGTTGAGTAAGGTAAGTAAGTCTACTTACCTTACTCAATCCCAGCGGCCGTTTCGCAAAGACAACCTCCCGTCGATTTTTTTAACATGCTAATGTTTTTAGGCTATCATTCTTTCTGTAAATTGCTTGATCTGTTACGCATAAAATGCAACTGCCGATTTAATCAAGCCAGACGGAACAATCATAAACCATTATGCTACATTTCTTCCAACTAGAAGTTCAAATCTCCTTTATTCATCTATTTATTTAATTGACACAAATATTTGATTGTTCTGAAAGTTATACCATGAGGCTGACACATTGCTCAGAAATTAAACGGCTTATTTTTTGACTGACAAGAGTTTAACTGGGAGATAACTTTACTTTTTCCTTTCTGCATCCCGTTCCTACGCATCGAACCTCTATCAAAATTTTTCTTTTCATTTCTTAATCCACATATCGCGAACTTCCTGCAAGAACGCAAAATGCGATAACGGTGAAAAATTTCGCCCAGTTACCATAAAAAGTAAAATAAGTTCACCCCCTCTTACACCTTTGACTTCCTCCCCCGCGCGTGATTCGCCTGATTTTCTAGTCATCCGATTGCGACAGTCCCGGTTACAGGGAACATTTTTAACCGTTACAGAGATTCATGCCATAAACTCTGATTCGCTGGAGTTATCCCTCCGGATATAAAGAGTCGATGAAATATTCAAAAATATTTCTAGCATAAATATTATCCGAAGGAACATGCGTCGGATTATTCCTTCACATCTTTTCTTATTCTATGTGAAAATATTTTCAATCCTTAATGGCAAAACTGCTTATTGTAAGAATTTCACTATATTTCATAATTTTCAGCGTTTAATATTTGTAAGTAATAATGTCTGATTAGCTTTAAAACTTTTTGGATTTAAACAAACTGAAGTGTAAAAGATATAGTTCCTTTTAACAGAAATGTTTGCCCTGGGTTTATTGATGACTGGGCCTGTATAGTGAAATGATAAAAATAAAAAAAATTTTTTAAATAAGCTTTCATTTGTCTATTAAAATAGAATTTTTTTATCAAAAATATGAAATATGATCATCAAACAACCGTAAAAGCGTGAATGCTGTTAGAAATACTCTACGCTAAGTAAAATTTTAATCACATTTATAAAGTATTTTAGTTTTTCATAAATGTTTACGAATTTCATTTACGATATTTATAGTGGTTTCATTCCCTTACAGAGTTGCTTTCCTATATGTTTACTGGCCTGTTCGATTCTTTAATTTGCTAGCTCGTTAAGCAAATTAGAATAACACGAAAACAGGCTAAATAAACAGTAATTAGATATGGGCACGATCATAATTAATGGCCTTAGTTATTAAAAATATTCTCAAATAAATCAATTTAACGATAGAAGATGCCAAAAAATAAAATATCATAGTAAATATCCACAAATATAGGGCAAGATTAGTAAGAATATTGATTTAAATAAGTTTGTTAATAACAACATTCAAGCGAAATTTAGCAAATCTTACATATGTGTTTGTTAATTTCTAAAATGTAACTTCATTAAAGTATAATCTTTTTTTTCTACAAGCACCTTTTAACAAATTCTTTTAATCGCAATGCAAAAAAAGCTGTGTGAAAGTTGTTACAGTTATTTTAGAACATATTCAATGCTTATTTATTCATTTATTTTGTTAAACTTTTGAAGCGGGTTTCTCATTTGATATAAAGGAGCAGAATTAGAAATTCTTTTTCGCTGAAATCATAATATGATTGATATGAATCTAATTTTAATAGCACGCTTTAGAATTTTCAGACACGAGCCATTAATTTGTCTACACATAGCTAACCTGACTGTTAAAACTGGTAATAGTTTTAAAAGGAAGTAATATAAGAAATATTTTAATTGAATGCAGTTTGACTCTCGTATTGTTCCGCGAAATTATTTCTATTTATTTCAGCGTCCTTTCTCTGGTGTCGACTTGAAGACTGGGGAGAGAGCGTTGTATCAGTTGCCGTTCAAAATGACAAGATCTATCATTGAATAGCCTCTTGTAGCTTCTAATCAGGGCATGGATATAACTAAATTAAACTTTCAGTTTTACTGAAAATATAGTGAAACTTAATTATAAATTGGTTGCAGATACAGCAAAAAGATTTTAAAAAATGACGGGAGGCTGTCTTTTTCAAACAGCCGCTGATATTAAAGGCGTAAGACTGCTTTAATCGCGTGACTCTTTTCCGATTTTCAAATTTTTTTTGTAAATTCTGTTGTTACCCTTTATCTCTAAAATAAGACATGTGAATTTTTGTAGGTTGGGCATTGCACATTTTAAGAAAACATCTGGGATTCGAAGCCAAAATTCCTTTCCCACGAGTGGGTTATTGCCCTTTTTTTTTTTTTTTTTATCTAAGAGAGATTCTCAGCTGCGAAAACGACCAGCAGATGACAATTTAAAGTTCCACTAATTGGCATTCGAATGCAAGAGTTATCGTTTGGTGAAGCTTGATCTGTCCTAGCGACCCCCTGTGGCGAGTTTCCTGAGATCATTACAATAGGGAACTCCTTTCAGTATCAAGCAAGAAAATATAAATCTCGCTAAAATTAGCCCGTTTGAGAGGGATGGGTATGTTATCATGTGGGGTCAAAATCGAACCAGATTGGTTGCCCTTGTCTTTCAGGGGGAAGGCTTGACCACTAAGGGATGTGAAGGTGTGGCTAGTAAGTTTGTAGTTTATTTTTTGGCGACAAAAATTCTCTGTAGTTTGGGCAAAGTTTGGCGAATTTTTTTTAAAGGGTTAGTGTAAAAAGGGTAAAATGTGGCTTGGGGAAAAAAGGCTCAAAACATAAGTTTTTTGGCGAGTTGAAGGAGCCAAGGCGTTATTTATAAATGGATATTTTTTGGGATTAAGGAGAGGAGAGAGGGAGATAGAAGGAAGAATGAGATATTGCTAGGAAGCAGCAGAATTATGCAAAAGATGCAAAAAGGTGCTTTCTGCGGGTTTCGGAATGGCAACCAGTAAGGAGAGTGCGCGCTGGATCTTGAGAAGCCAACACTTTTGATCTACGTGCAAATTTAGAAATGGAATATCATTTTTTGACGTTCTGATAAAGCTTTTTTTTTCTGGCCGGACTGGTTTTGGGCCACTTTGACATTCGGGCCAAGTTACTTCGCTCCTAATAACCTCTGCAGGTAGTACCTGTAAATCTCTCATCATATTTTGAGCGTATGCATGCCCTTGTAACGCCAAGTTTTTTTTTATCCATGTAAGAGCTGAGTGATGATGGGTGATGTTAAATTCAACGTATAGTGAAATAACCTGCGCTAGAGATTCAGTGTGGGATCCAGAGGACGATTATTCGGTTTTGGGCGATGGAGCTCGGACGCCAGTGAATGCCTGCCAGACAGGCGATTGCAGATATCCGCCACCACACCTTCCAGCAGAAGAAACTAAATGTGCGGCTTATCGAAACGACGCTTATGAACAATTGCGCTGCGGCCACTAGAGGCGGTCATCTAATAATGTACTATCCAGTGAAAATAAAAGAACTTAAAGCTCCAGCGGCGATAAATAAGAACGTTTTGTGCTTCGGTAACTGGATGTGGTCAACTAAACTTCGAACATTATGTTGAACATTTCCTGCATATATATTAAAACAGCAGCCATGATAAATCAGCGTCCTCCTTCAGCTACCTCTGAGTGTTACTTAACCCCAGCCGAGATAAGTACCCTTTGTGTTACTTTTTTTGCATGCTTAAGTTTTAAGCTAGGGATAAATTTTCGGGATTCATTATTATTTTGCTTAATTCTAAATTTTTAATTTGAATAATTGAGATAAATGGTGCTTCTTTACTGAAATTTCATATATGGATTTACCTTAAAACTTGACATTTGAAAGTGTTTCTTTCTTAAGACCAGCATCTGAACATACATTATCATGGTGTAAAAATTTGAACAAAGAATTTTTTAAGAAATTCTAAATAGTGTAGTTGGATTTATAAGATTAATTGTAATACTTTGATATCTGAATTTAATTACAATGTTTTGATTGCTGAACACATTCAAAAGGTCTTATTGTTAGATCGACTTAAAAAGTCTTTGATTTTATATTTAAATTGCTGAGATTTATTGGAGATAATTTAGATTCCTAAATCCAATTGAAATGTTGTGATTTGCTGAAAACATTTAAAAGATCTTAATGTTAGCTTGTGTCTAAAAGTGTTGTTTTTCCTAGGTGCTAAATTTTAAAAGTGATAAAATATTTAAGCAGCAAAAGTTTTATGGTAATTACTGAGTGAATGTTTATGAGGTAAATTTCTATGATTGCAAATGTTAATTAAATTACACGGATTCAAAATCAAAATTGACTGTTTTCAGATTGAAATAATGAATTAGAAATAGATTTTGATTGATTGGTTTTATTTGGCAAGTGTATGGTTTAGGAATATTACATGTATTGTTGTGTTTTGGCGCTTTGATGAGATGTTTTTATTTCCATTGAAATGTGTTTATCGAGGTGAGGCCCCCTCTTAACTTTGAAAATTTAACTTTGCATAGTGTTATCAGCATAGTCAAGAATTTTCATGAATGTATTGTTTAATTTTATTTCTGAATCAAACTACTAAATAAACGTTAGCCTTAGTAACTCAAATCTTGTGTATGTCATTTTTTTATGCATGTCATTATTTATGTAAATCACTAAGAAGTATTCATGAATCTGGTAATTTTTTTAGATCCTTGGGTATATAAGAAGTAAATCACAACGCATATGTACTAGAATTCTTACAGGATTAATGATGCAAATTTAATGATGTGATTAATTGCTTGATGCAATTTGCCTTAAAGTGTAACTGTTAATGTTGACAACAGCAATCTAAATTTTAAATTTTGAACTGTTGATTATAAGTATTAATTACTGGTTAGCATAGCAATTATTAATAATATATATTCAAAATTACAACATCATACAACTATAAATTATGAAGTGCAAAGCATTTCTTTATCTTGATTTTTAAAAAAAATGCCGCTTCCCATCACTTGATGAAAACGCCCTTGAAAAAAGATCTAAATGCCTCCCAATCGAAGTCCATTAGAATGAATGAGGGCGAGGAGCAACGATCCATCTCGCATTCATTTCCTCAAAGATAGCATTAAATCATTTTCTTCTTTTCATCGACTTTCATATCCTCGTTATTCATCTCTACGAAAGGCGCTGGAAATCTTTTAAAATTGGAATTAATGGAACTCTTTACAGGGGAGCATACATTTAATGTCTTTTCTATTGTTGTATATAGAAATATTAACGTTTACATAACTTGCTTTTGCAATAAATATTGTTGATTATTTGAGAAGATTCCATGATATTACTAATGAATTAAAGAATAAAATCCAATTAAAATAAAAAACATACGCATTTAAATACAATAATAAAAGTGCGTTTTTGAAAGGAATGCTTATACAAAGAACCCTTCTGCTTTTATACTAATAATGTACACCCCTTCTTCACCAAAAGCCCCGAAAAGGCACGCCAACTTCATTGTACTAGAGATTCATGTAGCTCAGGGATGGCGGCATGATGATTTGGGGGCGTTTGTTTCGAGGGATTGGTGTCGAATCACTGGTGTAAGCCAATTCTCGTATGAAAGCTGCGGACACCAAACTAAACAGCTACGTCGTCCTGGATAAAACTAAATTAACAAGAAGAAAAAAAATCATTCAAATTTACCTTCAGTAATTCTTTTATTGGTCATTAATTATTTATTCATTTTCCATTATTATATAAATGGTCCTGTGGGTGTATGGTAGAAACAGTCTATGAAGCAGAATAATGGAGACTGATGCTTTATTTTCGAATAATCCCGGAAAATACGAAGCACAGTTAACAAGAAAAACATCACTTGCACAAATTAGCAACATAAACAGACAGCAATTCACACATAATAACAGCAACACCTATTTCAATACCGCCAGGCGTCTAACAGCTTACTTGCTCGCACTGCGGATAAATCTCCAGAGAGAGATTCCAAAGACGATCCCAGTCGATCAACACGTTCCCAGGAGTTAAGCAACAGCGATATTTATAGTCTTCCCGACAGTCGTGACATTACATGGAATCATCTATTACATTTTGTAAGTCTCCGCTCCTAATAGAGATATCGAGAAAATTCTGGTATTTTTGAAGACCTTCATTTTGTCACCTAAATGGTCACCAAGTTTCTCGCCAAGATCAGGCATTCAGGCTTGGCCGCCGACAGCATTCCATAAGTACCCCTGTATAACTCTCCTCCCAACCATAAGGGTGATATTGCTGGGAAGAGACATTCCATGTTCGTAACATTATTATCATTTATTTTCTAATCTGTTTATTTTCGAATATCATCTCACGAAAATGTTTTCAAAGTAAAAAAATGTGTAAATTCCAGTTTCTGATATTGTTGGGTGCTACCTCGCTGACATAAATTTTAATTAAAAATCCTATTGGGAAAAAGATCGTATTGTAAATGCCTATGCACAATGGAAGAAAATTGCCACAATAGGAAATCACAGTACCCCATAAAGGATAAACTTCTCTGAGAATTCTTAGAACGACAGAAAATTTTCTCAAATTAGTATTATTTCCCCCGGATTTGAAGGTGAAAACATCGAAAAATTAGATTTTTTGATGAATTTAGATAAGTGATAAGTCAAGTAAATAAGTGATAAAATTTATACACTGGAAGCAGTTAAAGAGGGGAGTGTTGCAGTTACACGAGTGAAGGACGGCTTATGCACAAGCCGGCCCCAATATATTATGAAGTTGAAAAATTTTGACCAGCAAATTCGTGTGATCTTAAAATTATCAGGAAAATTTTTGACGCTTCGGAATTTGATGCCAAGAGGCGCGTTGCCGATTCCCAGTGAGTAACTGAATTGATGACATTATTGATGGACGACGAGTCTTGTGAGGGAATAAATTTTACACCCGCGCCATTTTTCAGAACATGCGCCATTGCGCATGCGTATTTCTACAAATTTTCATAAATAATGAATGTCATTTGCAGCTGCTTGATTTTAAGGTTTTCATCCATGAAAGATATATCTTCTTAAAACAAACTTTTTCCGCTTTCTTCAATTGAGACGCCACTTCTGTTTATTTCTGCTCTTAAATACTTTCTTTAACGAACGGAATGATACAGAAAGTGAAAACGTTCTGCATTTTTAACTGTATGAAAGTTCATCGAGTAATTTCTACTTCAACGAATCTTTTAAAGAGTTTCCAAATTAATGGCTTTCTTTGATGTGTTTTGGAAAACTGCTTGAAGAAGTTCAATAAATAGATTTATGGAACTCGTTTAAGATTTTCCAATTTGCCTTAATATCTGAATAAAGCTCCTGATAAGGAATGATTGCCATTTAATTGGGAGAACTCCGAAAGATATCTCAAATCTAATTCAAAACTTTCTGCGAAGAGAGATTCGAAATGAATCCGGCTGGAATTAAAAGAGTAAATGGCATAAGAATTTTCAAAACACAATTGGTTTGAAATTACTCGGCTCGTTGACTTTTAAAAAAAATAAAATCTTAGGAAAGTCGAAAGTATAGATTTCTGAAAATAAAGAAGCTCGAAATCTGGGTGGATTTTTAAAGTATTATGTTTTTTTATCGAAGTATTATTCATTTCAGTTCATGCAAATATATTGTAGAGGTGATTTTGGTATTATTTTGCTTAATAAATTTAACATAATTTGATTTTAATACTCGTAGAGCATCTCTACTACTAATAAAGGAGAATGTGTGGTCCTCTACAGGCAGACCGCTAGACCTGAAGCTGCGAAATTGGGCACGAACATTCTTTGGAGGGTGGAAATGTGCACCTCGGAGCCGTGTTTTTGAATTTTTAATTAGAATTTTAATTAATTAAAAATTAAGCAAACTTTTGGCGTTTTTCCTTAATAACTTCCGAAAACATTACAGCAACAAAACCATTTTTACGCCATCTGAAAGTGCAAAACATTACCTTTTCAATGATATCAATTAAGCTGACGTACAATTTCTTTTCTAATTTCTAATTTTTCTAAACCTTTTAAAAATATTTTTGGCATAATTTACAACAATACTTTTCATTGTTGCAACGCATTTCAAACCGTTTTCATTGTTTAAACAAATATTTAATTGCGTGTTTCTCTACCATTGTTGAAAGCTAAGAAAATATATTACTGGATTTTACTTCCTTCTTTTATTTGGTCCGTTTTTCTGCGAAATCTGTAAAGGAAGTCCCCAAGATAGTTAGTATATAATGAAATAATCCAGTAAATTAAATGATTATCGTCGGTATGTTTTAATTATTTTCATCATCGTGTTTTATGCCAACTAGCATGCTTCTGGATGTAAAATGTGCCGTGCCAATGTGATGTTAAAATCAACTGCGAATTTTACGCTAATGTTAAAAGTAACAGAAAAAGAGTGCAGGGCTACGAAATGAACGCGGGTTAAATGTCTATAGCAATATGAAGTTTAAAACTGCTTTTTAAGGGTAACATGAATATATAATTATGTATAAGTGATTCAGTTGAAATTTTATCTCTGACGATCAAGCTGGTCGCCGAAGGCGGCTGGTATAAAATATAAAGAAACGAATACAAAATATTCCAAAGCACAAGAACTTGTTTTCAAAGATAAAATGTGTCACATTTTCCTTTGTGATTCATTTCTTAACATATACCCTTGTGCTTAATCGTGATTGCATACATTAAATATTTCATGTAGAGTATTAAGTTTTTAATCTACATTCGTAACATTAAGGACAATAAACTATTCATAACATATTTTTCAGCGTTGAAATGGTCTTTATTAGTACAATGAATGAAATAAAAATTCTTCTTAGTTTGAGATTCTTAAATATTTTTTTAAAAAAGATGGTGTTTGTTATAATTTTAAGATGCTTTCTTTATTTTCATTTATTCTCTTTTGTAAACCTTTACTGTAAAAGAAAGAAAATTCGAATGAGTGTAAAAAATTAATGCATTTTTATTTGTCATAAATTTATTGTGCATAAAAAATTTTCAATAATGTTTAACACACTATATTTATTTATTCAACGCAAGTTGTACAACTCGACTTCCTTTGATAAGTAATTAATTGTACATGGGAACAAGATTTTACTTTAGTGCAAAAGAGTTCGGCTGAAAGTTATTAATTATGGCAAATAAACAGTTTTTGACAAATAATTAGGTGCAACAAATTGTTATAAAAATAATTTTTCAAAGTGAATTCACTTAAATCATTTAGGCAACTCCGCAAAATGAGACGTTTAAAAAATAAAATAAAAAATTTAAAATTAAAGAGTACTTTTTATTTAAATGAATCTTCTAAATTGATACGTCTATATATTAATTTGCTGTAAGCAATACTGCAAATTTCCTTTGCTTCATTTTATAATTTATGAGAGAAAGGTGCTTCATCTCTCAGCAGTTAAAGTCACAAAAGTAAAATTATGCAAAACAATTATAATTTAATTATTTTTCTCATAAAATTTTCTCCATTAAAATTTAATTAAAACATTATGATAGAAAATTTATTTCATAAGTAACTTATAAACAGCAGTTAATTTTTTTTATCTTTCAGCTGAAAAGAAACTCCTCAGAAAAGTGTCCAGATTCTCTTTCAAGCAAATATATGTTTGTATTCTCATGCTATATAATTTAACTAGCCGCCTTCGGCGACCAGTTTGATCGCCGGAAATAAAATTTCCTTTTCCCTAATGCATAATTTTACTTTCATGGTTCCCTTAATAACGTAGTTTTAAACTTCAAATTACTATAGACATTTACACCGCGTTCTTTTCGTAGCCTTGCACTCGCTCTGTTCCTTGTCTACATTAACGTAAAACATAACGTACGCATTTGATTTGAACATTAAATTGACATGACACATTTTACGTGCAACAGCAGGCTTATTGGTTTAAAACACTCTGATAAAATGAATTAAAACATAGCAACGATAATCTTTCAGTTTACTGGAAAATTTGATTATATACTTACTATCTTGAGCACTTCCTTTACAGATTTCACAGAAAAATTGATCAAATAAAAGAAGAAAGTAAAATCTAGTAAGAAATATTCTTAGTTTTCAACAATGGAAGAAAAACACTCAATTAAATATTTGTTTCAACAATGAAAACGTTTCGAAATACATTGCAACAATTAAAAGTATTGTTATAAATTATGCCAAAAATATTTTTTAAATTTATTAAAATTAGAGAAAAATCGTACGACAATGTAATTGATATCATTGAAAAGATAATTTTTAAAATTTTCAGATGGTGTGAAAATAATTTCTGTGCTGTAATATTTTCGAAAGTTATTAAGGAAAAACGCCAAAATTTAGCTTAATTTTTAAATAATTAAAACTCTAATAAATTTGAAAAAACGGTTCCAAGTTTCACATTCTCATCCTCCAAAGTATATTTGTTCCACATTTCGTTGCTCTAAGTCTAGTGGTCTGTCCTGTAGAGCGCCAACACACACACACACATTCTCCTTTATTATTAGTAGAGACTAGTCGCCTTTGGCGACGAGCTTGTACGCCGGGAATATAATTTCAACTGAATCTCTTATGTATAAATCGATACTAATGGTTCCTTTAACAAAGTAAGCAATATAAAATTAAATTTATATTTCAAATTTTGATAGGCATTTAACCCAAGTTCTTTCATTGGCTTTGTTCCAATTCTGATTGTTTTCTGCATGAACATCCCTAATGGAGTCGAGTAACTGTTTGTGTTATGTAGCATACAATTGTCCGTTGTCGGCATCAACTTCACTCTCTTATTCCTCTTGCAAAATATACATTTGAAACTCGCAAATAAATATTTTTTTAAACTATGAAAACGGTTTGAATTGCGTTGCAGCAATGCAAAGTATTGTTTTAAATTATGCCCAAAAATATTTTCAAAATTCATTAAATTTTGAGGGAAAATTATACGTCACCTTAATTTATATCATTAAAAAGGTAATTTTTTGAGTTTTCAGATGGTGTAAAAATGATTTTTGTGCTGTTAAATTTTCGAAAGTTATTAAAGAAAAGTACTTTAACCCTTCTTTGCATGATTTTTTCTTTATTGGTGAAATAAATCAAGGTGATATAATTCATGTTTAAAATTAAAGGAAAAATGGTTAAAAAAATCATATTATATATTTATAGTATGAATTTAGCAAAAAACAATATGATGGAAATTTCCATCATCATGCAAAGTTAGATTAAACGCAAACTTTTTCAGAAATTGCTCTAAAAATAACAGAAACACATGCTACAAACCTTTCATCCACATCACTTTTTTAGCAGTAGAAACTCAAATATAATAAAACAAAATTAAAAACGAAATCATACGTTTATTGCAACTACAACAAACAGCGGAATGACAACTTCAAGCTCGTTTTACTGATAGTGACACTTGCTTATTTTTGACAGCTATGTTTTTTTTATGCAATGGACATTAAAAAGGTATCCAGACACGATCAACTTAAAGTGAACTTGTTCTTTTATATAATTTTTGGGCATTCAATGTTATGATGGAAATTTCCACCATCATGCAAAGAAGGGTTAAGTAAGTACTTTCCCAAATGTCAGATCTTAGCCTTGCTAAATCTTGTACACAATATAGTAAGTTATTGCTTAAAAGAGTTCAAATTTAGCACCAAAAGTGTCGGTTCAAATCTAGAAGTTGGTACACACTCTTCAAACGCAGCCATATCGCCAAAGCAAGAACTTGACCACGGCACTTCATTGGCGCCAAGTCGCCAAAACTAATACAGGTAATACTTGAATTACCTTTGGAGGCTTGGCGCCATTTTAAGAGTATGTACCAACTTCTAGATTTCAGCCGTAAGTTTCATCCATTGTAATAATGTTTTGTACGTCATGATGTAGTATGGTACGAGCTGCATATGGAGGCTTTAAAATAGATCTGACTTATAGAAAAATTTGGAAATTTTAAGCTCTTTCAAAAATAAATAAAGTTTTCGCAATCCAAAACCAAATGCAAATTCAAAGCTATTTGAGTTTGAATGATCTTAGCTGCAAATGAAATCAAATTTATTCACAATTTTAATTTATTTACCATATTTATATGTATGCACCATAGATCATAAAGTGGTTAGACTTGTGACCCTGGTACTGTCCAGCCGCCAAGTTCGCGACACATTCGCTAATATTTAAGGAGCCGCCAACAATTAGGTCTTAACCGTGTTAAATATAATGCCAAATTTGGCCAGTTATCTCTTCAAAAGATTCAAGTTTGGCGGTAGTGCTGTGTTCTTATTTCTAAACACGACTAACCACATTTATAAATTAGCTGCGGTTGAAATCTAGAAGTTGGTACAGACTCTTTAAACGCCGCAAATTGACAAAGAAATATCTTGACCGCTGGACTTCATTGACACCAAGTCGCCAAAGTTAATGAAAGTAATACATGCATTAACTTTGGAGACATGGCACCATTTTAAATGTGTATATAAAATTCTAGATTTCAACCTGAATTTCATTTACTATTGTATTTCATTTTCTAATTTCATAGATACATATCGCATATTCGAAATAATATTTCAGGGATAAGTACCTTTCAGAAATTTTGCCAAACAATTTCTAAACTTTACTTCCCCTATTGTTCAGTAACCTCTTAGCCGGTGCAATTCCTTAAAGAATTGCACCGTTGCCCGGGGAACACCGCGTGGAGGTGGGCTACTCTCGTTCCCCACCCGCCAACCCTCCCACACACTGCTGCACACATCGGCTTTCCGTTAGGCCTTCATTCAGATGGTAAACATTCCAGAGTCTTTCATGATGGAGCGCAGCCTCTTGGATCAGATGGTACGATCCACTGTCCGGATGGTGACACTTCAAAAGATTTGACAAGTCGTCATTTAAAGTCAAGTCCGGGATAAAGAAAAAAGTCACAATCGGGCTAAAAAACGTCGCATTCGACGCATCACTCTTTGAGCTGATGATATCGCAAAGAGTCTCTTATTTTTGCAAGAAGACAAAATAAAGTCATTCAGGATGTGCAGGAGGTTTCAGAGAATACTAGGCTATTGCTTTGAGTTTGAAACTGTGGAGGCTGACTTTGCTGATGAGGCTATGGCTGGTTTCCGATGGAAAATTTAGAAAAAACACTCCAAAAGAAATTCCGCATGAGGTAATAATAAAGAACAAATCAAGTCCGACAAAAACAATGCGGAATGAAAGAATTTTGATTTTTGTGAAAAATTATTCACATTCAACATTGGCCACTCTAATAAAGTTAGTGTTCTGGCGGTTTATAATGTGCTTGAATGTCCAGACCAAGACACATATGGTATATCATCACATCGCTGACATCTGGAATCATTTCTATCTTTGGTTCAGCGAGCTTCGCTGGCAAGTCCAGGCCAAGACACATGTGGTATACCATCACATCGCTGACCTCCGGAATGATCTCTACTTTTGGTGCAGCCAACTTCACGGGCAGCTTCAGTCCCTGGCATATTTTGAATACCATGACATTTTCCACAGTCGGGACTTGAGTTTTGAGCAGCGGTGGAGGTAGCAAGGTGATATCAGACACAGAGAACTTAATGCTGCCAATGTCAGGCAATACACTAAAGTTGTACGATAGCACACACTTAAAGAATAGCACAAAAATCGAGAAAAAAGTTACAGAGAAGGCGACAAGAAGCAACGCAGCCATAGTAACGTTTTCAAAGAGAGCAAAGAAAAATCACAATCAACAACGAGAGTTACAAAATCACAAATGATTTCCAACAGAAAACAACAATAAGCATCGTCATTGTTTCTTCTGTTGTTATATTTTTGACATTGTTTCACATTGTTCGGTGATTAAACATCATATGTATTGTTGCTGTCAATAAAGCTATACAATAATATTAATAGTGGATATTACAATGTGCTTCTGTGATAATTTTAAAAAGAAAGTCACGATTCAACAATGATAATTAGTTTTATTATTGAAGAAAGTAAGCTGAAATGTAATGAAGAATAGAATTACATAGTTTATGAAATATTAAATGCAATTCCTTTTTAAGTAAAAATAAATTTTCTTTAAAGTGAGAAGGTTTTTAAAGGAATTCATTAAACATTAACATTAAAAAAATTAATTAAGGAGAAAAAAAGTAACAAAAATTTGCGTTTGGTTTTAAGGGTTATAATACTTTTTCAGACCAAATAACACATTTTTCGAACTATGTCTCTAAGTTATACAATAACTAAAAAAATTCTAGAAAGATGAATTTTGGAAAGATCTTGAATTCAAAATCGTAGGTTTCTATCAAATTTTGTGCTAAATTCGTTTACCTGAATTTGTCTACCTGCCTGTCTCTGCATGTAAGGATACGATAACTCTAACACACTAAGAAGTAGACGAATGGTTTTTGGCCTATGGTTTATCAGAAAGAAGCTGTGTATCAAACTTTGGACGTATTCTACACGAGGTTGTTGGGTCTCTCAAAAGCAACAACTTAAAGATATGTTGATACGTATTTGGTATTGGTACCAAATTGCCGATGTGCATAGGGCCAGATTTCCCATAGGTCCCGGCCAACCTAGGCCATGGCCTAGGGCGCAGCTGTCGTGGAGAAGGCGCATATAGAGAAGAAACAGCAACCAAATATTTAATTAACTTCAAAATAACTTTAATATTTAACTAAATTTAATATAACTTTTCAGTATTATTTTGAAAAGGCCGTGTAAAATGATGTTATTTTAATTCATATTCGTTACATTAAATATATAGAGCGATACATTTTTTATCCTGTTGATCCTTGGTTTAGATTCCATCCAATAGTTTTGCTAGCTGCTTAATATAAATTCTTTAATTTTATAAAAGAGTAAGGTGCAGGAATATTAGTTTTTTGTCCAGTAAATCTAGCAGTTTTTGCAAATTAATCAGCAAATTCATTGCCTGGGACGCCAGCATGGATCTTGACACAGGATAAACAGACTTTCCCTCTCGCATTAACAATGAACTTTTTAATGTTTAACACGAAATTGGATCTGATTTTAAAAATTTTTACGACTCTTTTGACGAGAGACTGTCAGTGAAAATTTTTATTTTAACTCTTGTTCCAAGGTCCAGCCTGCAGCAAAGTTAATTGCCGTAAGTTTGGCTTCGAAAAAAGAGTTATACGAATTTAGCTGATAGCAATGTGTTCTGAAGAGTTTTTGATTTCTGAAATTGCACACCGCGAACCCTGTGTTGCTATGAACTTTAGATCCATCCGTGTACACCTCATAATCGCAATTTCTTTCATTCAGTGTTATAAATTATTCTCTATCTGGGATATTCACTACTGACCTGAAGTAATCAAGATTATTGATATCTTCTATTACGTCGTATTTATACTTCCGTAAATGCCAAAGATGAAACTTTTCGTGCAAGGCCTGGGCTGTTATGTGGAGGAGAGGAATCCATGTCAAAACGTTTAAAGCGTTTGTTGGTGAAGTTCTCTAGCATCGTGTTATTTTAATTAGAAAGATTCTTTGGATACTGTGGAGTTGCTTAATTTGCTTGAAAGTGATTCTCCCAGTCAAGACACTAGCTCCATAGAGCAGGGACTTTCCAATCACCGCCTTACACCAATCCTTAATTAGAGGTTTGTTAAGGCTCCAATTGGACTTAATTAACCTATTAACATGAAGGTTAAATTAAAAGCTTTATTATAGTCTTAAAATATATGTAGACCAGCTTAGTTTATTATCAATTAAAGTACCTAGGTATTTTAAGTCGCGTTTTATTTTTATACTAGCATTATCAGTTTAAAAATTGTATTTCTCCGTAGTTCAGTCTTATTCGTTTTAGAATATTTCTGAGGCTATCCGAATAATGGATTATGGCGTAATACGTGATGCTGCGAGTCTTTAGGGCTTAACAAAGAATTCTGCGAAAATTAAACAAGATTTATCTAAAATGTATTTCATATAACTAAAATTACAAAGCAGATTCATTAACTACAGATTTTTTTTACTCCCGAGCTTAAGAATTTTTAGGGAACACTTCATTTCAAAGCTTTTTTAAATATATATTGACTTTGCATTTTTAATTAAATAACTTTCGTATATTTGTTAGAGTTTGCAAAACGAATAGAATTCCAATTCGAACATGCTCTGGAAAACTTCCATTTGAATACATTGTGATTTCATCTCAAATTGTCGATTGAAATTGGTTACGAATAGTAAGGACGCAAGTCTATGACAGAAGTGGTCTTCATGTAGTTAAAATTATGGTTAAGTGGTTGGAAGGACCGGAGTATTGCTGTTTAAACGTCGTTGGTTCTAAACTCGGTGTCGGTACAAGTTTTTTTTATTATCATTTCATTTCTTTTTTCTGACGTTTGGAATAGGAATTCATTTAATTTCATGAAATTATGCAATTGCATTTAGCCCGATTTTACAATAAAAAATACACATTTTTACATTACAATTTTTTTTTTAAAAAAGAGTAGAATTCCTATTCGCGCATGATCTAAACAATTCCATTCAAAAAAAATTTTTATTCCCATTTACATTTTGATTTCATTCCAGATTGTCGATTGAAGTTCTATACGAATAATAAAGACGCAAGCCTACGTCAGAACGGATCTTCATAGCCTTAAGATTATTGTCAAGTTGTTAGAAGAGCAGGAGTCTGTGGAAGTTTAAATGTAAGTGGTTCGAAAACGGGTGTCGGTTTTTTGTTTTTCTTTCATTTTTTTGACGTATGGAATAGAAACACATTTCAGTTCTTGAAATTTTAAAATTGCATTTAGCCTGATTTCACAATAAGAAAATAAGCAACTTATTAGAACATTTATACTATCAAAAACGAACAGGGACTTCCAATTTGCGCATGCTCTGAACAATTTCGATTCAAATGCATTGGGTTTTCTTTCCAAATTGTCGATAGAAACTGTATACGAATGGTAAGAATGCAAATTTAGGTCAGAACTCATCTTTATGTCGTTAATATTATGGTCAAGTGGTTAGAATAGCCGGAGACTGTCGACGTTTGAATATCATTGGTTCGAAACCCGGTGTCGGTACAAGTTTTTTCCTTTTCATTTTGAAGTTTCGAATAGAAATTCATTTCACGAAAGTATGCATTTGAATTGAGCCCGAGTTTACAACAAGAAAATAAACATGATAATAAAAGACTTATATTTAAAAAATATGAAATAGAATTTTAATTCGCACATGCTCTGAACAACTTCTATTCAAATACATTATGATTTCATTCCAAATTGTCGATAGAAACTGTATACGAAACGTAAGGATGCAAGTCAATATCAGAAGTGCTCTTCAAGCTGTTAAGATTCTGTTCAAGTTGTTAAAATAGCCGGTGTCTGTCAAAGTTTAAATGTCAATGGTTCAAAACCTGGTGTCGGTGAAATTTTTTTTCTGTTCTTTTATTTTTCTTTTGACATCTGGTATAAAAATTTTATTTAATTTGATGAAATTATGAAATTGCTTTTGGCATGATTTTGCAAATCAAAAATAAACATTATAATAGAACAGCTACTTATATTTTTAAAAAACGAATAGTATTCTCATTCGCGTATGCTCTGAAAAACAACTTCCATTAAAATGCCTTGTGATTTCATTGGAAATTGTCAATTGAAACTGTATACTAATGATTAGGACGCAAGTGTATTTAAGAAGTGGTCTTCGTGTCATTAAATGCCATCATCAATTATGGTCAATCAGTTTGAAGAGCCGGTGTCTGTCGAAGTTTAAATGTCATCGGTTCGAAACCCGGTGTCGGTACAATATCTTTTTTACTTTTGGAATAGAAATCCTTTTCATATTATGAAATTATGTAATATCATTTAGACAGATTTTAATATAATGAAATTAAACAAAATGATAGAACACATATATTTTTAAAAAAGCAATAACTTCAATTCTCGCATGCTCTGAACTTCTTTCATTCAAATATATTGTGATTTCAATCCAAATTGTTAATTGAAAGTGTATACGAATGGTAAAGACTCAAGTCTATGACAAAGTATTCTTCAGGTCGTTAATATTATGGTCAAATGGCTAAAACAGTCTGTCTCGAACGATGTTCAAAAGTTATTGGTTAGAAACCCGATGCTGCACAAACTGTTTGTTTTCAATTTTTATTTTTGACATGTCAAAAAGAAATTTCATGCCATTTCGTGCAATTACATATGGCAATTTTTACAATTACATATGGCATGGTTTTACAATACGAAAACAAATTTCATAAAAAAAGTCATATATTAAAAAAAAACTCTTAGAATTGCAACTCGCGCATGCTCGGAACTACTTTCATTGAAATATTATGTGCTTTCTTCCCAGGTGGGAGATTCAGAGTGATACGAATGCTTCCGGACACAAGTCTGTTACATACACTACTGTTCAAATGTATCGAAAAATTGGCAAAATGCGAAACATTTGTTAGTAATATGAATACAATGGTTCACAATCAGTTGTGGAGAATCGTGGGATGTAGAATCGCGGGATCTCACAGTGAATATTTAGTCACGGGGACATTGAGGGGTTTTCCAGAGAATGATGAAGAAGAAAAGGATTTCGGGTCACCCCGTTTCACCGAAAGATAAGGTTTTAAAACTTTCATAAACCGTTTAAATACTTAATATTGCATGAATATTCGCAATTTTATGAAAGTGGAATAATATCCTGAGTACCTATCTGCATCTATAAATTAAATACATAATTGAAATTTTCACGATCAATACTCCAAGATTGAAGTTTAAAAAATATCGATTGGTAGAAAAAGCCTCATCATTTTGTTTCTCTTAGAGAACAACATAAATTCCGCTGGCTTGAATGCCTATAACTTTCTCAATCTTAATGTATTCAACTGGAATTTTTATATATGCTGCTTTAGATTTCTGGCTTCGACGCTATGAAAGAAAATTTCCGCAATGTTTCGCGCATACGCAGTTAAAATTTATTTACTAAAAATACTGATATTTCATGATATTTACTTTAAATTTTAATACAATGTTCATCCAGTATATTGTCAAATTTCTGTACGTTTCCCCAAATTTTGCTGAAGACTGCATGTTGTAAGCAAAAAACATGCGACACACTTTTATTAGTGTTCGAAGATGTGGAATATTTATATATATTTATTCCTGCTTAATCTTTAATTTATAATTCATTATCATAAATGCTATGATCTCATGAAATCAATATTATTCCCCAACTCACTAGATGGTGACACACCTCGTATGGAATAAAAATTCAATTAAATTAATTGATTAACTGAAAAATGTGTTCCGCAATTATTAAAATAGTTTTCTGTCTACGAGAATACACAAGCGTAGGAAGCTTGAAAATGCAGCTCTCGAGCCTTGGTCTCTTGCGTCGAATGCCGACTTCAGTTTGGGGAGGGTTTCGCAACAGCGTGCCGCATTGATGCTCCCTGAAGTGAAGAAATCAATCAAAATTTCTCCTTGCGCTTCCCAGAACATTGCCAGCGTAACCTTCTTGACGTCACTTTGAATTTTTTCGTTACGAGTGAGGTGGGGTGCTTCCACGTCATTGAGGCGGACTTGGTATCTGGAGTAAAGTTGTGCGCCCATGTCTCATCGTCTGTGATGATCCTGAAAAGAAAGTGAGAGATGAAGAGGTGCGGCAGGCTGTGAAGATCCTGAAAAGAAAGTGAGAGATGAAGAGATGCGGCAGGCTGTGAAGAACTTCCTCCGCTCGCTAGGCACCGATTTTTACCAGGTTTGTTTCTAGAAATTGATTTCATGGTACGACAAATGTGTCAATGTCGGTGGCGAATATGTGGAGAAATAGCCAAAAGTTTGTACTTCGTTATCTCATCGTATGTTTCTGTTTGCAATGAATCTTTCTTGTAAAAAAGCATGACGAAACTTAATTCCGGAACGTTCCTCTTAAAAATGTGTAAAAATAATCGAATTTTGCGATATTTTTTAAAAATCTATAATTCTTTAATTATCCATCCTATTTTATAAAACATCTTGCAACTAAAAGTGTAACAGTAAAGTCAAAATCCCGAGAGAAAGCGGAAAGAAGAAGAGATTCATATGATTACGCCGGCCGAAATTACCTTCCTTTCCCAGAATATAGTAGCTATTTTCCGCTTAAAGGGAAGCGAAGCCACTGGTGGGATTAAAAGTTTCTGACAAACCTTCTCTCTTGCACCTGTTCTTCTTCTGACGGGCCATTTGTGGTGATGAAACGATGTTCTCCCACGCGAACACTCCATTTTGCGCTTCAAAAGCAAAGCATTCAAGATTGGGCCGGATGTCCTCTTCTCTCCTAAATCCCGATGATTAATGGCCTCGATGAAAGAGATTCTGATGATTACTCTTCTTTGTTTCACTCGACGTGTAAAATTTTTGACTCCGTGCAGCGCATAAAAGAATCGATTTCAACTTGAAGAGCCTATAGAAATGCGGTAAAAGCCGTTCGGTTTCAAGAGTTTATTATGGAAATCAAAGATTCATAAAGTATATCATTCATATATAATTTACTTCCATTTTATAATTCATATCTTAACTGTTCTGCTCGTACCAATGACGTAGCAAGGGGTTGGCAAGGGATATTAAGATGCCTCGATCGCCAGCAAACAGGGGCACCGTAAAGACTATATTTTTGCCTATTCTTTGCATTTTTAAAGGTAAAAGTCGACAAAACAGAAGGGAGGGGTCGAAAATGAATACAATGCCCATGGCGATATTCACCCTCTCTACGCTACTGGTGTGAAAGGTCGTTCGGTTTCAAGAGTTTACTATAAAAACCAAGTATTAATACTATATTTCGCTTACTTGCATTAACCCATTCGATACGGATTGCCCACCGTGTTGATTGCTGTTGACGGATTGCACATTGTGCAATGCATTGCCGAGCCGAAAAGACGTGTAGCACAACGTGTGTGCAGTGATATTGAATTGCAATTATCAGTCAGTATGGAAAAAGCAGCCGTCGGGATAAGACTGGTTTAAAATAAAAATTATCTGAGAAGTGTGTAAACTTGAAATTGGTATTGGTTTCGATTTAGTCCCTACAATCAAGGTGCCCAACCGTTCTCCTTTTGGAAGGACAGTCCTCCTTTTCTAAGTTCTGTCCTTCCTCAAAAAGTGCACAACAAATTATGCTACAAATGTATTTTTTTATGCATTTATGATATCATAGTGTATTCTGTATTATTGTTGCAATGAATTAAATGCTTCTTTTATTTATGATATTTTCTAGCTTCAATTTATTTATGTCCTCCTTTTGTTGCAGCGGATGTTCGAGCTAAAGTTGGTAACTTTACTAAAATGACTGACCCGAGGGCAAACAAATACTATGCGACAAACTCTTACAGACATGATCTATCCGTTGTGGGGTCAACCATCGTTTTCGCATTATTAGTCTCGTAGTTATTAGCGATTCGAATCTGACGGTATTTTGTCACACAAGAAAGTTCGACCGACTATCACTATAACGAGCGGAAAGACGTTTTCACGTCAAACTATTATGTGGAGCGACATGCACACATGGTGTTCAATCATCTTATTGTACGAAGTGACTGATTTCTAATGCAAACATGTTTTTTTTTATTAAAAATGGTCAATATACAGCAAAAACGCATTTCGGCTTCTGGGGATGGTCTCCAAAACAGTGCGCCGTCTAGAATGGGTTAAGTGATATTTTAATTTCTTCGCTCGCATGCATTGTATGCGCTATCTACGCTTGATTTGCAGATAATGCGCATGTGCAAGAAGAGCCCGCTCTTCGTTACTGCTTTAACAGCGTTTCCTTTTTCTTGAATTAGTTTATTATGTTACCAAGTAATTGCGTTAAAAGCCAAATTGCATTTTTTCGGCTTTCAATGACAGGAAAAACGTCTTTACATTCATTTATAATTTTTCTTCGAATTGTATGACATGTATGGACCATGTACCTGGTTGTCGTTTGGTCATATTTAAATATTTAAGGGAGTTTATAACTTTTCTTAGAATTCATTCCTTTGCACCAATTGCGCAAAGGAATGCTGATATCCATCTAACGTGGTTGTTTTCACGAATTGGCTTCTTTGAAGAAGCAGTATTCTTTGATACGCTCGTCACACAAAAATATACATGTAATAAGAAAGAAAAGGCATGCAAGTCTAAAATAAAATTAAATTCTCACTTCTAAATATAATTCAGTACTTGTTACTGTAAACTTCGCTTTCTTGTGTAGCAAATAGCTATTACAAAAATGCTAGCTTTTGGTATAAATTTGTTTCGAAATCACCTTTTAAAAATTACTCTTGATACTTAAATTTCATAGTTGTACACATTCGAGTTGAAGATAACGTTTTCCGAAGCTAAATTGCACAAATAACGGTAATAAATAAGTGGCAATTTTAGGTGCTTTGTTAGTTGAAAAAAACTAATATTAAGGTATCCGAACACGTTCGGAGCACTTTTTTTAAAAATTGTGAAATAGAAACACCAAAATATGTTTTTTAGATTCGAATTTAATAAAGATTAATATTAGAGTATGATTTTTGATTATAAATTATTATAAATTTACAAAAATCTTGAATTTCTGCTTCTTTTTACAGGAAATTCCCCAAAACTTCAAACATGCTAGAGGTCAAACTTTTGTAATAATTCAAATGAAAATAATAATTTTAATAAACTAAATACTATGCACTAGTGCTTGCACTAGAATCTTAACATTATTTGCATAAATAAAACTTTTAGAGCTAATCGAACAATCATAAGATTTTCAGCAAATTTTCTATGTCATTTTTCAAATAAAAGACCATAATTAAAAAAATATTGTTACAATATACATTATTCTAGTACATTCACTAGAGACACATTTGAAGAAAGTGTTCACAAAATTTCAGAACAATCGAATGATAATATCTTGAGTTATCACGTTTGAAATTTTGAAATGTGAAAATTATGCATAAAATCTAGTTCTGAGAAAAATCAAATTTTAGTTTTGCCACGCGCTTAAATTAAGTATCTAAACTTTAAAAAAAATTCCTAAAAATATACTAACATCATATTAACTAGAAAAATTGCAGTTTTTTTGACAGGTTTCTGTCCCTTTTAATGACAACTTTCAGTTAATTAAACGCCCACTTCCGGTTTTCGGATTGTTATAAAACAATTAATATCTCATCTTCTAATTAACGTACCGACAAAAGTAAATATGTTTTAGAAAGGTGAATGAACTCCCCGAAACATCAAAAATTAAAAAAATGGGAATTTTGGCCGAAAATCGACTTTTCAACGTGTTCGGATACCTTAAGAGGTTAATATGGGTTTGAAAGACATGAGAGGGATTCAAAAGGTGTTGCGGAAATTTTGAAATTACATAGTATTATTTTAATTTGTTTTGTAGTTTAGTTAATTATTTAATAAAAATTAAAACCAAACACAAAGAAATGATAATTGATTTAATTTTTATTCCCTAATTAAAAACAAAATGCTTATATACATTAAAATTTTGTATACAACATTGCAGAATTAGTATTTTTTAAAATAAAATGTCATAGAAGAGCAAATCAAAATAAAACGTCACAGCTTCCACAGACGACCTGCTGTTTTTCAATAATTAAAGGTAAAATTTGAGTTTAGTCCTTTCAATTTTGAATACATTGATATTGATTATAATTTATGTTAATTTATTTATATTTAATTTCTTTTCCTTTAGATTGTAGGAAACGAAACATTATACAGAAAATTGTTTTCAAGTGGGTTATAATGATTGTAAGTAGTATTAAGCTGTTTCAATCGTTCTCAAAATACCTCCGCTTTTGGATGGAGAAAAAGGATCTCTTGAAGTAAAACATTTACGGTCAGAACTTTTCACTTAAATTTAGCATTTAAACTATGCGCCAAAATGTAACTTTTTTGTTAACTGCTGTAATAAATTTGGATTCTTAACCATATAGAAATATAAAATTAGAGCGACAGTCTGTAAAATTTATAAAAATGCATTTCCAAGGTGGAGATTTCAAGGCATTATTATTACATCAATTATGAAATCTGTAAGCTAACAAAAAAGCGAAACGCTTGCTAGATGGCCAAAAAATATGGCCATGAGCACTAGATGGCTACACTACTTTATACTGGATATTGAAGTAAAAAAAAAAGTTAAAAATTAAAGAAATAGGAAGTTTCCATTTTATTTGGAATTCGAAATAATTAATATTTATTTTTTCCATTATTTCCTGCCAATTTCAGTTACAGCCTCCATTAAAAAAAATGAAACGTTTGGTCCCCGAAAAGGGTTGTTTTGTCATTAAAATTCCTTCAACCATTGCTGTAATCAATTGCCATTGGGAGTAATTTATGAATATTCAATGATCTGTTATGTACTATGAATATCAAGGTTTCTGGTAGCATAGATAATATAAAGCTAGCAAAAATATTAGTAACTTCACAAATGTTTTGAAGCTACCTGAAAATAATTCTTCTCAACATAAATTGTTACAGTTCCTTGTTTGATAAATTTCAGTTAGATCGCTTTTATTAGGTATATATATATCCTTTTTCTTATTTCGAGTGAATGGTTTTACTCAAGTAATATCAAATAAAATGGCAAAAAAGCAGGTTGGAAGAAAAGCAATTCAATCTTTTTACTCCTTTAAGGCCTTTACATTCAGCTGTTCATTCCTGGATAGCATGAGAGTTTATACAATCGCTTTTGACAAACAAGGCGTTTTTTATATAAATTAATTACATTATTCACACTAATCGTTTCTGAGATGCACATTTATTTTTATGTAGAGCCCCACTTTTGTTTATGATCCCAGGTTTGTTCTAACCTAACTTGCAAGTTTCAAATAAAGTAACGAATTTCAAGGACGGTCGTTAAAACAAAAGGAGAATTTAGGCGATGCATAATTGAACGTGCAGAAGAGCGAAAGACAAATGCCCCCATCAGCTTGATGAGATGCACAGGGGTGGATTAGCTCTTTATTTTGCTAGTAAGCGAGTGCTGAAGGGAAAGCCGAGAGTGCTCTGAGTAAGGGGAGGTCACCGAATAAATTGATGGAAATGAGGTTGATGGTAGGGGAAGTTCGAACGCTCTCATAAATTGCTGTGACCTTCAGAAATAAATGTCACGGCGCCATTAGCCAAACGTTTATATTTCGAAGTACGACTATTCTTCAAACAAGAATGGACCTCGACATTCTATAAGCGACAAGTCTCTGGTTACTTTTTTCATCATTAAGGTGTTCTATTCATCAATTTATGTGCGATTTTTTCTGTTTATGGCATCTACAGATCAGAGAAAAATGTTTAACACAATCATCGCTACGGACGAGATATCTCGTCCTTCAGGAATCTTCCCTGCGAACTAGAATTTGACTTGCATAACCAATTTATTAAGTTAAGGGGACATACGATTCTTAAACCTCGAAAAAATGGTGGAAAACTGTCAAATTCGATACATTATATCTCTGAAACAATGCAATTCAAAAACTAACTTTTATTCTAGAAAAATATCTGTTCTTTCTGTTCTAGCACACACATTTTCAAATCTTAATATTGATATGTATTTATTTGAGAGAGTAATAAATGTGTGTATAATTTTTGGAGAAAAAATGAGATTGTCACCCTTACGCGCATGATTATGCATAAAATATTTATCTAAACACAATATTCTGGGTATCTAAGTAATCCAAACAGTCTGTTTAAGACACTTAACCACAATTTATTAACATCTAAATTTAATTTATGTTTTATATACCAATTTAAATTAAAAATGTTAAAAATAGTTAAAATTTCATCTTTTCTACCCCCAAAAAAATATTCTTTGGAGAAATATGCACAAAACTGTGGTTCAATTTGTAGAACATAGCGAAATACATATTCGATTAAAATTTCATGTAAAAATATTCAATAGTTCTTGAGATAGCGTGCGCGCAATATCAGAAAAACACATTTAGAGATATAGCACTTTAAAGATATGTCCATATTCAATGTTTACGTTGAAGAGCTGACACATTTTCCTTCATAACTTTCATAATTATGGGAATTTTTTTAACGCGGATTGTTTTAAAATGTTCGGAAAAGACAGGGAAATAATATATATTTTTTTCGTAAAAACGAAAATTTTCGAGGTTTAACAGTCGTATGTCACCTTAAACATATTAATAGATGACCGCAGAATACGCTCTCCTCTTTCTTTTTCGTTTTATAAACTGTCTAGGGAGAGCACGGTTACTTTTTGCCTTTCTTGGAGCTTGCGTCGAATTCGCCCATCGAGATGAATGTTAGTTTTGTTTTCGGTTGTAAAGTATGTCCGTTGACACTCTGCACAAATGGAAGGTTTACTTCTGAGTGTAGACTGTTAGCAAGTTCATACTTTTTATATGTGATTTTCAAATTACTTTCTTGAAAAAATATTAATTAGTCTTTCTGCGACGATTCTGACGGTTTTTCTTAATGGACAGTATAATCATTATAAGATACGTGATAAAATAATATTTCAAAGAACTGACTTCAAGATTCGTTTTACTTCTTCTTAATTCATTGATGATGGTATAATGTAAAACGCGTATGGTCTTTAGATAATCACAAGTTTATCGCATGTAGCAAGGGTCTGTGGTAGTTTGTGATTTGTCTATTCTCTAACCATTATACTACTCTGCGTAAATATTGTATTAAAGAGATTGATAATTTAATTACATATTAATACGAAACACCTGTTTTATGATTTTAATCCGACATTTTCACAAAGAATCTAGGCCTTTCTTATGTTTTTTTTTACTCTTGGCGCAAATGTTCACGCTGTTTTCGGAATGAAGCTCGATTTTCTTCTGCAACGCCAGTTTTGCTTCTTCCTCATAGGAATACGGAATAAGAAATAGGAACAAAAACTTCTGCAATGTTTTCAAGTGGTACTGTTAGTTAATGGTTCTTGATAAATCCGAACCTTCTGAAAGGGCGTTTAATCAAATGTTTGGTTAGAAATGAAATAACCGAGATCAAGCATTCTGTTAATACGGAAGATTCCAATGCAGGTTTTCTGGTAAACAATCATGAAATGTTTTTGAAGCTAATGAATATATTCAGATATTATATTATAATATTATTATTCAGCTTCTGTATTATTATGCGGATATATTATACTCGGAATAGAATATTTTCTTATTTTAGCCAAAATACAGTACGCTTTCAACGCGTGGAAATTGAATGTTCTCTTTCGACTAGTTTCAACGAAGAAAAAAGGAAGACAGTATAGAAGGAAGCTTAAAGTTATGTTCCGTCCGTAATAATTGATTTATGTGATTATCCATGGTCACACGGACGATGTCCAGGTAGTAGTCCATCTTACAATCATGTGAAGTTCATCATGAATCTTGTTCATGAATTATCTGACAATCATTCTCTATGCCAATCTTTAATTTGTTCACTGTTGCAGACAAAGGAGGTGTTAAGATAGAATCTTCGGAGCATCCTTATGAAATAAAGATGCAAGAAGAATGTCAGAAAATTTAGATGTCCACATACAGAACTACAAAATGAAAGCAGTTTACGTAATTAAACTATTCTTGCATAATTAAATTATTCTTAAAACATGCATAATCTAGCATCTAATGATGCTAGATTATGCATGTTTCACAATATCTGGCTGGAAATGAACTAGCACTTCAAAGTTGTCAGTGTGACCAAGAATAATCACATCTAGTAATTATTGCATGCGTTAATAAATGTTCCAAAGTGAGTCATTTTTTTCATATCGTCGCTTACAAAGAAATTATAGCCGTTTGGAATCAATACAATCTTTTTGAATAACCCTGTACATTTAAAGCTGCTGCCTTCAACACAGCTCATATTTTATCTGAAAATATAACACAGTTTTTATAATGCATTTGACTTCATTATTGTAACAAATTAGACAGTATAAGTTTGGGCATGAAAGTAATCACGATGCGATTCAAATTTCAGAAAGATACTAACCAACCCAATTTACACAACACTCAAATACAGCTGTACCTCTAAGCGAAAAATTCTTTCTTATAGCCGAGAAGACTGAGGATAAATCTTTTCCTGAGCTCGGTTTATACACACACCTGTTGCATACTGCTGTTCACTTCCCATTTATCTGCAAAGCTAGTCTTCAGACACATTTACCTTCCGCCCGCGTGATGGATGTTCTGTTCTGGAAAATGAAGAACCGAAGCACCCGAGTAAACATAATCTCTGCAACAGTTCACATTTCCGAGATGGCCATCTTAATATTGCATTACTGGATTCAAAAAAAATTTCAATTCGCGCTTTCTTTATCCTGATAAAAGGGTTTCGGCATTAGTTTTGATGGAGTTCTGCGAGAAAAAGAGCAAATAAAATGCTTTACTGAAACTGTTTGATGTCTTGGAATTGGCATACATTTTTCTTCCTCGCTAGTTATAAATTATTTGCAGTGTGGTTTTGAAAACTGTATGAAAATTTTGGAGAATAAAGGTATAATGTAAATTAAAAATGTGAAAAATCGAAAAAAAAATTGTAATATTTTTAAATTTAACACGCCTAGCGGCGGAGACAGCTTTTTTCAGTTTAGGGATGGGGAAAACCTACCTGTTTTAACCGAAAACCGTCATTTTTTCGTTTATTTTTTTGTTCCGGTTGTAACGAGTCATTTTTAAAAAATCCAATAACCGGGTAAAAAAACCGGATCGGAAGATAGGCTCGATTTTAAGTTCGATTAGACTGAAATTTACGAAGTTCTGAAACTTTGAATTTCATCATCGTCTCTCTCGCCTACCGCATAACTTTGAGGTATTACTGCAATATTTATAATCTTATCAAACTTTTATCCCTTTTAACTCAAATGACGGCATCAAAGAAAACTTTAAATTTATAGGAAAATTATCGTGGTAGAGCAGTGGTTGACTGCGGCAACAAAAGCAAATCAATACCATAACTAATTATTCATCGTAATATAATATGAAATGAATTGTTATAATAAAATGAATTGTTATAAAGTTTAGAGCATGCTTAAAAATTGTCTGCAAAGTTTTGTAAACTAAATAATACGTTTCATTGAGCAGTAAAATACTGCTTAAGAAAGCCATTTGCAAGAAATTAAAATCTCTTTCTCTAAATCACTCTAAATGTGCTGAGAAGATCTCGGAAAAATGATTGCTTGTTCTTCAGAGGTGCCCGAAGAATATTTCATGATGTTGCATGAATTGGTCTCATTTCTGAACAAATACTTTTTATCAGGATCAAGAAATTTGCGTATGCCGACGATCTAATTATCGCTAGCAGCCATTTTCCCCTTTCTATTGCATAATATATGCCTTCTTCAAAATTTCATTCTTTTGGCTTAAAAAAATTAATATTTTTTTTTAATTATTGTTATCCCAATAGTCAAAAGTTTATATGCAACATTCAGCATACATGATTTGTATATCACAGAACGATGTCAACTTTTGCACCCACGCCATGATTCAAAAATGCCCTCGTCTCCAATTGTCTTTCGCTTCCAATGGAGACTTTCCCCCTTGACTTTCTCCAATAATTACACAATATGGAGCGTTTAGTGTTCATCTTCGTCTTACATTGAATAAAATCGATTATACATTTTGTATCTTTCCCTTTCACTAATTGAATCCAAAATTTGATGCACATGTTCAATTTCGGTGTTTAGACAAACTGTCCAAAATTTGATACCGAACAATAATTCAGGTAATATAAAATATTCTATGTTTTATCCATCTAGCTTGTTGTCTTTTTGCGTTATCGTGGTCGCATCCACACTGACGGCCAGACAGACAGACTTGCCGTAGAGGGATTTCGTTCAAAATTTGATTAAATTCAGACATCTAGCTTGTTGCGTTTTTGTGTTGACAGACAGACGGACATGATTCCAAACATTTATTTTTCTGACTCATTGAGGTCTCAATTTTTTGACGATTTCGACGATTTCTTGTGTAATATATCGACAAGAAAGAATGGTAAAAAGTTCAAAGCGTTTTTTGTTTCCAAACGATTGATGCAAGAAGATAGATGAACACCAGAAAATCTTCTACAGATCTTATATTTCAGAATATTTGTTATCAGCAAATCGATTATTTAATTAATTTTGCCATACCATAGGCGCCACCTGGTAGGAATCTGAGAAAAAATTATTTCAAGATTCTCTCTATTTCTACCTC
This sequence comes from Araneus ventricosus, assembly GCA_013235015.1. Lineage (NCBI taxonomy): Eukaryota > Metazoa > Arthropoda > Arachnida > Araneae > Araneidae > Araneus > Araneus ventricosus. The sequence goes on along the minus strand of BGPR01013922.1, from coordinate 7,018 downwards.
TCTTTCTCCACAAAATTTTTCAAAGAAGTAAAAACCAAGAAATACACCCTGAAAGAATAGAATGCTAAAACAAGGAATCCTTCAGTCCACTTTTCAACGTTTAGACAATAAGATGATATGGATTCAAATTATTGGGAATTTTTTCTGTACGAAGCTTGACTTTCGTCTAAAAAGGCCTCTCACTTCCTTTTGCCTCTTGACTAAAACAGCCTCTCGACTTCCTTTTTTTCGTATGCAGTGGCATATTGCGCGGTACTTAAACACTGTATGAATTTTATAGTGTATGTTTAAATTTATTTTTAAGTTTGTTTTAATTTCTATTTTTATTTGATTTGATTCTCTTTATACTTTCTTTTCTTTACCTCATTTTCACTATTTTATGAACAGAGTTGTGAACCCTTCACAACATTTCTAATTATTCTTGAGTCCCAAGTGTTTCTATGAATGGAAAAAAAGAGAAATTAAGGCCTTTCTTTATTGTTTGTTAGCGTTGAAAATTGCAGTTGATGAATGTAAAAGCAACAGACATTTCGGAAGAATATGTGGAGCATCTTCGAGTCGATAAATCTTCTGACTTCTTCGTCCATTCATGTTTTTTCCCTGCAAAGGAAATTGAATGTTTTTGGCAGTTAAATCTCTCGAGTAGACATGGAAGAAACATCATGTGAGAATAAGTAAGGCGTGTCCAAATAAAAGTGGGTTACTGCGGTTCTAGTAGCGTCATTCCCCGTGAGAGAATCTTGAGAATTCTCAAGTAGAGAACTGATTTACGTGAGGAGAAATTTGTAAAAACTTCAACAACGAATACCTTTATTTATGAACACAATTTAACTACAGAGAAAAGATTTTCAAAAGGATTCAATAGCAGGAACTTCTATTCTTTCATAAGAACATTTCGTCAATTTGCGTGGTTTTTCTTCAAGATTTTTTTAAATTAGAGTAGGTGTGTTTTAGAATATGGCAAGATTTCTATGCAATAAATAAAGTGAATCCACCTTTCGCAATGATATTGAAAAGAACGTTTTCATGGTGTCAAATGCATATCAATTCGTGTTTTTCTGCACTTTCATGCCTTAAAAATCAAATTTTGTGATAGATTTTTCACTCACTTCCTGATATTCTAGAGTTCTGAAATTCTGAATAGTTCTATGTTCTCAATGACATTTTTTAAAATATTTCTATATCTTAACTATAAGTTAATTGATTAATTTAATTAAATTTCGATTTCATACGTGTGGCTCCATGTCATAGTGAGTTTCAAAAAAATGATTTCAAAAGTCCATAATATTTATAATAATGAATTACAAATTTAAGAGGAAAAAGTAAGAAATAATTAAAATTAAAGATTCTACTTTTTAGTATACTAATAAAAGTTTTTTAAAAATTATTTTATTAAATATATTTTATTCATTTTGAGCAGAAGTTTACTTCGAAATGGAGAGAAATCGGTTACATGAAGAAATAGTTTCAAATGGAATCACTCTGTTTTGAGTGACGCTTAAAACTGTTTATTTGGAACGTAAAACGATCCTGTTTATGTAAATATTTTAAGGTCATCGATTAAAAGAGAAATTAAATACTTGAGCATCATATTTAATCATCGCAACTGCGCAAACGCTATTTTTCAAAAACGGGGGGTAATAAACAGTTTCAACTTTAAATTATGCAGATGCAAAATATTTCTTGATCTTGATTTAAAAAACTTTCCGTGGCTTAAAGAAAACGCACTTGAAAAAAGATCTAAAGGCTTCTCAGTTGCAGTTTTTAGAATTAAGGAGGGCGAAGATCTACGATCCTTCTGTGACAGATCGTGGCCTTTTTTTATGGGTGTTATTGTTGGTTCTTTTTAATGGATTACCAGAGATGTGATAACGAACAACAATTTATTTACATAACATTCAGGACAAACACTAGAATAACGGATAGGACAACACGTAGAAGCTAATTGTTGCGAGCCTTCGCGGTCAGCAACTACACAAACAGAAAGATACGTCTGGACCCTTCGCGGTCAGCCACGTCAATCAGAAATAAGCGTTGGGGCCCTTCTCGGCCGGCAACAGCACAGACAGAAAGAGGCACCGGGACCCTTAGAGGTCAGCCACGTCAATTTTAGAGCTGGACTTTTCGTTGGGATCCCCGACCTCACTCGCCGGCGCCTTACGAAACATTCCTTTAGCCTTCGAGTTCGCAACTCGACTAATTAAGCAAAACAAAACAATCTCCGACCCTCGGGGAAGGAGAGCGCCCTCCACCGGCGAGTGCGATTTGAGAATCCCAACACTACACCCCCCACGTAAGATTGAAACATCCTCAGATTTTCAATCTGACATTGAGGTTCAAAACACATAAATATATACAGTACAACTGATCGATAAAGTAAACAAGCACAACAGAAAGCATGTATATAAAATGATACCGTTATTGACTGCACATCAAGCACACAAATATGAACATTCTCTAACTGTTCAAAAATTGTAATCAAATTCAATGATAACCTCAAAATATTATTTCCAACAGCTTAAGCAGTAAAATATTATTATCGTTAAAATGTTATGCTTTCACTCAAATTTTAAAACATTATAGGCCGAAACCATATTCATTTAAATTTAAAAATTAAAGAACAGCAAATAAAATGATGGAAAAACCAATCCTTTCAAACACAAATACTACAAAAGTTCGCTGAAAGGAAACACAACATAAATTCCCTGAAAGAAAAAATGCAAACACTCAATTAAAATAATTACACAAGCAGAAAACAGAATATTAAACAGATGCAAAGAAGTATCGCAATACATCCTGGGACCTAAACTAAATTCAAAGTAAATTGGTACTCAAGGAAACGCATAAATCCTTAAAAATACTTAATGTACTGACTACTGAATTCAACACAGAAACACATTCAAACACAAAAAATAAGTAAATGATTCAAATAATACACAAACACAACAGAAAATTTAAATCAAAAGTAAAGAACATTCTCAAACATTCCGAAATCTAAACCTATACTTATCGTGAATCTTACTCAATTAAAGCCAAAGTCATACAAACACATAAAATTAGCAATTGGCACAAGGTAGTTTACAGTAATTCAAAAGTAGTATAAAATAAGGAACTGCACGGCAATGATTAATTAAATAAAGCTCGTTCTCTAATTTCAGAGATACATTACTCAGTTAAATTCGCTCTTAAATATATAAATTAATTTTATAACTAATACTCAATTTATAATTTGATTAATTAACCAAATATATGAAATCATACCATAAATTAAACATTTAACCAACTATTTAACCAAATATCGTATTTATGATGCAGAAGTACAGACGGCACATTACAATTCCGGAACCTATGTTAAAGGAAAAGTTTGTTAGGATACTCACAGTTCTGGTCCACTCTGTTTAATCATAATTCATCAGTCATTAGTAGAACAACTGTGGCTTCTGCATAGCCCTAGATGCCTTTAATATCCCTCCCGTTTGAGGGATATTAAAAGCATCACCATTCCACCCCCAGCTCTTCGACGGGTACACGTGGAGCAGTTCCTTGGTTTCCATCTCTCGTAAACACAGAAAAACGTCCTGGAAATTCCCGGATACAACTCCCACATGATGATCGGCTTCTCCTCGGTGGTCATCAGTAGCTTAGCTCGCCAAATTAGCTCCTTGCTTTTTCCAGCTTCCAGTTCATCGTTGATATGAGACGGTAATAAATCATCTAATGTCTCCACGAAAGATGCCGCATCGCATTCTCCGCCCTCATCAGAATACCGCAAACAGTCCACCGAACTGACCTCCAACTCCAAAGGAAAAACACTTCTTCGCTACTCCAACCCGATCCAGACACCTTCATAACTGTTCTTTCAACCGACCATAAATCACCGAAATTCACTCCAGTTTTCAACATCGCAGCATTTCTAGAAGAACCTTTCCGTAATTCAACAACATGCCCTACAGCTGAAACGAATACCCTATGCGGTGACAATCCAACTGATACACTAACTTTTTCCTCGACGAAGACTGAATCAAGACTAGACAAATAGACTTGTCTTACATTCCTGCGCTTCGACTCTCTCTTCTTTGGGGGAACCCATGCAGTTAACTTGTCAGGGTACGAGTCCACCGGGCAATGTCCTCTGAACCCCATTTCCTCCTCTGGGATGGTTAAGGGGTCAGCGCGAATCTCATTTGTTATTCTGGAGGTCTTCATCTCCATATTTGAGCTTACTCCTGGCACGCACAGTACATAATTTTCTGACAATTTTCGAGCGTTTCTACATTGTCCTAATAATTCAGATTCCACGGATGTCGAAACAGTAGAATTTGAAACTTCTTGGGAAAGCTTCCGAATTTTGGCTTTCTCTAAGCTTATTCGATCCAATTCTACTTCTTTGTCCATTTTAGCCTTTTCTAGCGCTAACTGAGCCTCTAGTTTCGCTTTCTCTAATTTTATTTTCTCGAATTCTAATTTATTTTCCAATTCAAACTTATCTCTGTGCTCTTCTTTCCGCTTTCTATCTTTAACAATCGAGCTCATGAAGTTTTCCACTGATTCTGGGTCATTTTTGTAGGACTTGCTACCCATAATTATTTTCCTCAAATCAGATATCTTCATTTCTTGCGTAACTGATTCGCCAATTTCCTCGGCGACAACTCTCAGCTCCTCTTTCCTCGCGAAAGGAAGCATAATGTTTTAAAATAAAAGTTGCTTATCTTCCAAAGAGCATTCTCTGGTAAACCATCCTGTCGACTGCGCCAATATGACAATCGTAGCCCTTTTTTCAAAGGATTTGATGTTTGGTTCTTTTAAATGGATTACCAGAGATGTGAAAACGAACAACTGTTTATTTACATATAACATTAAGGACAAACACTAGAATAACGGATAGGACAACACAGCACGTAGAAACTAATTGTTGCCACCCTTCGCGGTCAGCAACTACACAAACAGAAAAATAAGCGTTGGGGCCCTTCTCGGCCGGCAACAGCACAGACAGAAAGATACGTCGGGACCCTTCGCGGTCAACCACGTCAATCTTACACCTACACTTCCGTTAGGATCCCCGGCCGCACTCGCCGTTTGAGGGCGCTCTCCTTCCCCGAGGGTCGGAGATTGTTTTGTTTTGGTTAATCAGTCGAGTTCCGAACTCGAAGGCTAAAGGAACGTTTTCGGAAGGCGCCGGCGAGTGAGGCCGGGGATCCTAACGGAAGTGTAGGTGTAAGATTGACGTGACTGACCGCGAAGGGTCCCGACGTATCTTTCTGTCTGTGCTGTTGCCGGCCGAGAAGGGCCCCAACGCTTATTTTTGTGTTAGGTAGATTCCTTATAGGAAGTCTACCTATTGCAATGGTTCTCATGACACGACTTTCGGAAAATTTTGCAGATCTTCACCGATCATGACCCCTAGAACCCCAAACCACCGTCCTTTAAAAAGTTTATATATATATATATATATAACGCTTTTTCCCATGTTATCTTGTGAACACAATAACTGGAGTAATTTTGATCTAAATTTAACCAGCGTGGGATATGTTGTAAGGATAGTAAAAATCTCGGCCGAGTTCGTAGATGGGCTATCCAGCTCAAAGGGGGTTGAAATTTTCATTTTCCCATAATTCTCTTACGATTTAAGATAGAAAGAAAATTCAAATTTGGCGAATTATTGCCTTATCATAACAAACAATTTTTGCGTTTAAACTTTTTCGATAGCTACAATTGCTTAGAAGTTATGAGCTGAAAAGTGATTTTCCCACCCTTCTCCTCCTCTCCCCCTAACTTAAAGTACATTGTAACCTATGCATCTTACCCCTTGTCGGAAAGCTCTCGTCATTTGCAGTCTCTTCCACCCGCTTTCATTCTTGTAGCTCTAATCCTTATGAGAATAGAGGGCGAAATGTTCTTTTCCTTATTATTAGTAGAGACGTATATATATAACGCTTTTGCCGGTGTTATCTTGTGTGAACACGATAACTAGAGTAATTTTGATTAGATTTTAACCGGCGAGGGATATGTCGTAAGGTCGGTTAAGATATTGACCGAGTTTGTAGATGGCCTAACCAGCTAAAAGGGGGTGGAAATGGTGGGGGACTGAAAATTTCATTTTCCCATAATTCCTTTACGATTGAAGACAGAATGGAAACTCAAAATAGGCGAATTATTGCCTCTTTATAATAAACAACTTTTGTATTGACACTTTTTCGATAGCTATAATTTTTTAGAAGTTATGAGCTAAAATGCCTAAAGATAGGAAAAAAATTCAATTCTACGACTGAAGAAAGGGAAAAAAATTCAATTAGGCGAATTAGCACCTTATGAGAACGAACAACTTTTATATTGAAAGTTTTTGTCAGCTAAAATTGCTTAGAAGTTATGAGCTGAAAAGCGATATTTAATCCCCCCAATTTATCATTTCCCCATTACTCTGTTACGATTGAAGATAGAAAGAAAATTTCAATTAGGGGGATTATCACCTTATCATAACAAACTACTTTTATATTGAAAGTTTTTTGACAGCAAGAATTACTTAGAAGTTATGAGTTCTCATCAGCCTCATTCACTTCCACTCTTTATACGTTAAACAAGTTCACATACCTGGCTTTGCTCCGGATTAAAATGTTTTCATGATTAATATTTTTAACGTAAAACTTGCTATTGCATAAATATTATAATACACAAATTCCTTTTCTGATCTGAAACGTTTTTAATTAAAATGAGAATATCAATTGAAACAGACGACTTTTAAAAACAGCCGTTTTCCCCATACATTATTATTTGTTATATAGGTGCTTCAAATTTTGTTAACAATTACTAAAGTAAAAGAAAGGCTTTAAAGAATATTTTGAAACAAGTAAATTAACTAGTTAATTATTCATTAATTTAAAGCATGAAAATAAATCAATAGTTGGCCCCAATATAAATTGTTAATCGTCTACAGTTAAAATTTTCTTTTAGCATTCTTCCTTCTGGAAACAGTTCTTCGTATTATTGTTGTTCTTCAACAAGAATATTGTTATGAATTCAG